>PVIH01026396.1:0-18859 GCA_004025045.1 Sigmodon hispidus | reverse complement strand
CAAAGCAGCACATTGTGGTAGGAATGTATACTTGCTTACTTTGAACCAGAAAGCAAAAAGAGGAAGGAAGAGGAAAGGACTGTCCCTTTCTAGGTCACTGAGCCATCCCGCTGGTTCCACCTTCTTGTATCAGTGACATGCAGAAAAAAGTCTTCACCACATGAGCATTGAGTGGATATTCTAGAGCTAAACTATAGCCGAGGAGCTTGGCAAAGCTGCAGACAAATGAAGTGGGACATCTGTGGCCAGAGATCAGCCACGTGGTACTTTGTTTCTGAGGATCAGCTTTGTATGGGTCCCTCTCCCAGGCTATACTATCCAAGAAATTAATATATGCATCACCTTCCTCTTGTATGAAGCTCTGGCACAGATGAGTGGTGATTGGCAGTGCACAGGGCACAGAGCTGGTGGGGTCCTGACCAGTTAGCTTTACTGGAGCTGCTTCATTATTTTCTTTCTAGCTTTGTTCCTGCCCAGGACACTGAATAAATTGCATTTGAGATCACATCTACAGCAGATGCTGGTAAAGAACCTAAGTCTTTGTGTTTCCTTCAAGAACAATACCGCTAGACTTCTAAAAATATTCCTAAAGCAGTATGTCATTTTTCCCATAACTAAAACCCAGGAAATGCACAAACACACTCTCCTCCATCAGTGCTCTGCCACTGGGTAACTGACTTCACCAGTGGTGTTTAATGCCCCTCCACACCTTCACATTCACAACTATATCAGACTTCATACCTGTGAATTGCTTCTTTTGATTTTAAAGAATATAAAAATGGGATTCTACCACCTGCATTTTACTCTGTGGCTTCCTTTAAAATGGGATGTGTAGCTAAGTCCCTTGCCATGGCTGATGATCATTTTGAATTTGTTCTTTCAGTGGATGTGTGATAGTTCACTGACAGCAAATTATCCTGGTATACTTGGTTTCTTTGCTGCTAGGAACTACCTGTCAACAAGGATTCCATGTGTCTGATGCTGCTTATCTTAGATGTCTGCACCTGCATCTGAGAGTGATTTTCTATGGTGGAATTGCTCTACCAGTCAGAGGGTGTTGAAGTTGGAATTCTGTTATGGGGCTAAGGGAATCTGTTCATTAAAACAAGATTGCTTTGGAAAGTTTTGAAAAGAATGCCAACCCAGACAAGTTAAGGATCTGTGCCCTAACTGTAATCCCCATTGCATTGACCTTGTATTTGAGTATGCTTTCTCTATGAAAAAAAAAATGTAGCTTTTTTGCCTTGTCTTTTCCTGAATAATTTGGGAGCAGGGCTGCTGGTTTAATATAACATAACCCTTGCATGGTTAGGTGTGCTTTTCCCATGAAAGGATGTTATCTAGTGAAGGCCTCTGTGGATTAAGAAATCAATACTGGAACATCCTTTCTGCCCAAACTGCAGACTATTCCAATTTCATCAGACAGTCTATATATTTATGATCTCTCTCTAGTTATCTACTGTCTTCAATTATTCAGCCCCCACAGGAGGAAACTGTTGCTGGTTCATCCTAAAAGCCTTTTCCAAGGGAAGCAGACTGGGCAGAGCATCCCTTCTGTATGATTTGAGTCTGTAAGAACACTTCCTTCAGTATTTCAGGCTTTTACTGGGGGGATTTGACTGGGGGTTTTGAAGAGAACAACAGACTGTTCCTTAGAGCTTTCCTGGAGTGCAGGGAACAAAATTAAGCCTGTGGTGGTTTCTTATGAGGGCTTCACATGTGAAGAAACTTTGCATGCATGCTTTGCATTTTTCCTGGCGAGTTCAGACTGAGTGGGAGGCATTCTTCCACTGCAGAGGTTCCTTGGTCTGATGGTCCTACAAGAAAAAATGTTGGCATAACTTTTGCTTAGCCCATAAGAACAACAGTTCTCAACCTGTGAGTCGAGACCCATGTGTGGGTCAAATACCAGGAATTCTGCATATCAGATATATTTATATCACAATATATAATAGTAGCAAAGTTATGTTTATGACTTGCAGTGAAATAATTTTATGGTTGGGGTCACCAGAACACAAGGAGCTATGTTAAAGGGTCAAGGCATTAAAAAGATTCAGAATCATTAACCCAGAACATCAGTCTCCTTGGTACCCTTTGGCCTGCCACCATAGAGGTGTCCCTTTAACAAATACCTTGAGTGGGGACCTGGCAGCTCCCTGGGTAAAGGTACTTGCTTCTAAGCCTGAAAGCTTGCATAGCAGAAGGAGAGAACCAATTCCTGCAGGTTGTCCTCCAGCCTCCTGGGTACCATGGCATACATGCCCATACCTGACCCCATATAAGTAAGTAGGTACATAAATAAGTATAAGGCCTTTAGATAATCGCATAAAATGAAGAGAAGTATTTTACCTCACATTTATAGGGGATTGGCCCATGATTTGTTGACTTTGCTGCTGATAGTCCTGCAGGGAGTGTGTAGTAAGGTAAACTGTTGTAAAAGGTTTTCCCGTGCCGTTTGGACCAGGGGTTTGGAACCTGGTCCGCAGCGACTTTTGTCCCCCAAAGAAATGAATCAGACACTTATATACTTTATACTGTTTGGTCCATATCTTAAGCACATTAGTAGCTAGCTCTTTCATCTTAGTTCAACCCATTTCCATTAATCTGTCTGGCACATGGCCCACGGACCGTGGCTCACCTGTACCTCTTACATGTTCCTCCTTCGGGGTTTGGATTGCGACTAACTCCACCCTCCTTCTACCTGCCTGTACTCTGATCGTCCACCCACTTCTACAGTGCTGTACATAGACATAACAAGTCCTTTATTTACAGCATACAGAGGGCATTTCCACCACAGTGAACTGCTCATCTAGTTTGTGTGTGTTGGGGAGGGAGCTAGAATCTTGTTCTTTTTAAGAGCATGACCTTCCAATGGCCTTCAGATCTCCCATTTGGACATCAAGTCCTAAAGTTCTGTCCTATCACCTACCAGGTGTGCTACCCTGGGAAGAGGAATGCAGCACATGGGTCTTTGGTGTAATCACTTTAGACTCAGACTATAGTGGTTATAATGGCTCTCCTTTGCTCTTGTGCACACACTGGCTATGTGCCTTCCTGTGTGCTGTCCACCAGGCTGTGTACATCCTGGATCTTCCTGTGCAGAGACTTGGCAAGTTGAGAATGGGATCTATAGGCCAGTGTATTCTCAGCATTCCAGACCTACCTGGAGTCTATTCTTTCATTTAGTTGTTTTAGCTGATCTTTTACCCTCCTGATTCATTGAGCTTCAGTCAACAAATAAACAATTACATGCACTTAAGGTGGCAACATAGTGCTTTAGTGTACCTCATGCAATGATTGTCCCACAAGCAAATAATCAGCAAATCCATCAGCCAACCATTTCCTGCTGGTGTTTTGTGGCAAATCAACCAGACAACTACCATCCTCACCATCCAGCATGCAGCCTGTCATCTGCTGTCATCATCCTGACACACACTAGGTATCAGGACGTGTACCTGAAGGTTTATGAGTGCACTTGACTCTCATCTCACATTTGAAATAGTAGCTTTTTGTGATGAACGATCTTTTCTTCTTCATCTATAGCTTAGAGGTGACATATTACTCATGGGACACAGTACAGTGTGGTATACAGTAATTTAGGAAGGAGTCAGTAGTGTAAAAATGCTGGCATTTTTAGGGGTTTATGTGAGCTATTGGGTTACAGCTAATGTAAATAAAGTACTTCTTTACATCAACGACTTCAAGATCCTGTAGTAAATAGTCTCAGAGACTCCCTCCCTGCCCCCTTTGAAACAGGGTCTCTTGTAGCACAGGCAAGCTTTGAACTTGCTATGTAGCTAGCTGTGGTTGATCTGGAACTCCTGAGCATCCTGCTTCCACCTCTCTAACTGCTTAGTTTCCTAGTGCATGGCACCATACCTGGGTTATCTTAAAATTTCAGACTTTAAAGTACCTGAATTTGTGCAGATGTACGTGTAGACACACTATCCATATGCATAGAAGTAAATATTTTATAAATAGAACACTCAAATCTACTATATCACACCTAAAATTTAAAAAAAATTCTTTTTATTTTTTGTATGTAAATATTTGCCTACAAGTATGTATGTAAACTGCCCATGCTTGGTAGCCATGGGGCGGAGACTGTCATGTGGGAGCTGGGAACTGAACCTCAATCCTCTGCAAAAGCATACAGGGCTTTCAACTTCTGCACTATCTCTTCAGTCCAAATAGTACATTTCAGATCGATGTGAACATTAATTGTTCTGGAATGATCACTTAAAACTTTAGCTGACTCTCTTGTAGAGGAATTTTGAAACATGGTGAGACAGTTGACTTTCATTTGAAAAATAAACTTTGACATCATCTAATTATAAGATTAGTTCAGGCTTGTCACCTATAATGATGTCAGTCACAGGGAGTCATTTACTGGCTTGGGGTATGTATCTGTGCTTCTAACTGTAGATCAAAAATACACAGGAAAAACCAACAGAATCTATGCTGAATTGTTGCAGTTTTGTAGTCACTCTCTCAAAAGTGAAGGCAGCAAATGCCTTCCAGGTACTTCATTATGCTAGGCTTTGCATGCTACCTAGGCACAATTTAAAGCAAACAAGAGTATATGTGTAGGTTCTATGCCAAAATGTCCCTACCACCACCCTCTGGTGTGTGTGTGTGTGTGTGTGTGTGTGTGTGTGTGTGTGTACATATGCCTAAGAGGGCAGACTATAGTGTCAAGTGTTTATCACTTTCTGTCCTACCCATTTGCGACCAGTTCTGTCACTGAACCAGGAATGAGCCTGCCAGCCAGCCAGCATACGATGTCTTCATCCCCTACTGTACTGGGGTTGCAGATGTGTTCATAGTCATATCCAACTTTTTATGTGGGTGCTGGGGATTCAGATGCTCAGGTTCTTAGCCTTTTGTAGTGTCCCTACCATCTGACCATCTCCCCCATGTAGTATATCATTTTACATAAAAGACTTGGTCACCCATGAATTTCAGTGCCTGTGGGGTAACAGACTCCTAACACAGGTCCTGCAGGCACTGAGAAACAGCCACAAACACAAAAGGACCATCAGAGACCCAAAGGGACTGCCACAGACACAGAGAGATATTCAGAGACACTGAGAGATGACCACAGACACATAGGGACAGCCATAGACTCTGAGAGACAGTCACAGACCCTGAGGGATGACCAAAGACACTGAGGGGCAGCTATGGTTGCTTTCACTGAATACATGATAGTTTGAGGTGTGGTTTTGGAGCTCAGCAGCATTGTAAGTACTCTAATGACTGTACCTATTGAACATATTGGCAAGCAGCTTGGCCTTGTTGAATATAAACTTATCAAATCTTTGAGTTTAACACACCATTATTTTCTACTTACACCTCAGAATTCTACGCAATCACTGACAAAGACAGTGTCTTTATATAAACTGATTTTTGCTCTTATGTCAGCAAAAATGAAAAACAGAGCATCTATTTTACAATTTCCACATTTCCAAATGCAGAATTGGTGTCACCAGGTCCCCTCTCCTGTCTTGCTAGCACCCTTGAGAGCCATTACAGGGTGAGACACAGTAGTATTGGCTCTTCAAACACTTAAGAAATGCCATAGACTTACAGATGCCAGCTGGTCATGACACATAGTATACAGCTGTTACTCAAGGTTGTCATGTTGTTTGTGATATAGACACATACATGCAAATATACACATACATATGTCCAAATACACTCATACATGCAAATACATGCCTAATTACATACATATAAATATATGTAGCATACATGCACACATATGAAACTGCATACATATAAATAGCAATGTGGACAAAAATGCACACACACACACACACATATATATATACACATATACTACAAATACATAGGTATAAATATATATGCACAAATGCATGCACACATACATTAAATAGAAATACATGTATAGATAATATGTATACAATATGTGCATGCATACATGTATAATACAATAATAAACATACACTGTTACTTTATTATCCTGTTTTTGTGTGTGTGTGTCTCCCTCATGAATAGCCAAACACCAGCTAACCTACCAACCACAACCATGAAGAAATCCCAGAATATTCTTTGTGCTCAGAGATGTTGAGTTACACTTGTCGGTTCTTCCCAGCAGCCCATGGATTTCTATGACAAGGATGGATTCAGAGCTCAAGGAATGAAGAAACCAAGCAGTGCTCCATGTGGAGAAAGAACTAGCGCCATGTGCTCTTTGACACTGGAAGTGGTATAGCCAGCCCTGCTTATCCATGGGGGATGCCACCCAAGAAACCAAGGTGATACCCAGAAGCTTGGCTAGTGTCCAGCCTCCTGCACACCACATGCTTCTTTGTAATTTCCTTGCACTATAGGCATAACTTTTGAAGTTTGAGGTCTAAAATAAAATGAGCATAAAATGTTTCCTTTTCAATTTTGTGAACATAAGATCTGTTCCTACTTACATTGTAGCAGCCTTAGCACATATATTTTCCTTACTAAATGGAGAGTTTTCTATCATTTATGCAGGGAAGCACTTCTATTATGGTATTTAATCTGCCGTGAGATATATAGTAAGTAATATTTATTATCCAAATATCACTTACAGAGAAGGGTTTTGTTCAAAGGGAGAAAATAGAGGGGGAAGCAGCGTGCCGGAGAGTTTTCCAACTGCCAGAGCTCGGCTTCCTCTTCTGCCTCCTTCCAGTTGACCACATCCCGCTCAGTCCTGGCACTCTTACACGTAGCTTCTGATTCCCACTACATCTCTCCCTTTTGTCTAAATAAGAAGGTTCTCAACTAAGTATAAAACTACATACTATAGGGATCATCATAAGGCAGTGTCTGGGGAAGAGAAAGGTACTAACATAAGTGAGGTCAAACTACCACTGACAAACAACAAATACAAGGTGCAATTTAATGTCTAAAATGTTGATACGAGGAAATGCACAGGGATTGCTTCAAGGCTCTTTATCTTGAATAATAAAGTTCTAACACCTGAGTGTCTTTGCTGAGATGTGAAGTAATAACAACTTCAACTATCCAATCTTCAACACTGTCAAGACCTGAGAAGTTGGAAGCATGATGAAGTAACTTCCAAAATTTAGGAGAACACAGTGACAGTTAACTACCTGGATAGTCATCCACCACTTTTCTGTACAACAGGAGCAATCATCCTTGTGGCTACTGGCCTATGATATCCGACAAGTCTCCATTGAAGCAGGGTATTTTTTGGTAAGACTGTCTTATCCTGTTTAGGCAGGTTTCAGCAGTCTCTATCCTTCATCCTGCTCATCAATATTGGACAGAGAGCTTGCTGACAGCAGTCAGGTTAAGTGCCATCCTTTGCCCCAAAGGCCATTGTTTGCCAAATAAGACAATCTCTTTGCAAGATGTCTGTGATGCTCAGCACCACCTTGAGAAAGGAACGGTTATGCCAGGAGTTGTCATGTCTCTCAAGGCCAAATTCGAGATAACAAAATCTTGAATGCCATATTCTCTCATTCTATGAAGTGGTTGAAGACGTCTATTTATCTGGTATATTCTAACATGTTTCTGAAAAACCTGAGTACCCTGACTAGTAGGTAGCAAATCTGAGTAACCATAATCTTCAATCCCAATCAACCAAGAAAGTGAAGCTAACATTGTAAAAACAGGCATTCCAAAATCAGTGTACAGCTCCTCCATAATAATTTCAAGTATAACAATCTTATGAATATTGACCAAAATACACATTTTGTATCAAATGACAACAATAACCTACCTATATATCATTATATACATAAAAATATATCTAATCAGATTTATATAAAACAACATGTGTATATATCACAACAAATGTTATGACTAGCATAAATAATTAGAGGTAGAAATTGCATTATGGAAATAGCAATGTATTTAATACACATCAATGTGCAAAATATTTTAAATATTTTAAGAGGTAGACACGTGCAAATTAAGGCAATTATACATTCAGCTTTGTATCAAAGTATATATTATCCCAATCAAACATATAGATTGATTTCCCATTTGTATCAATATACAAACATTTGTACCATGGCGATTCATTTTTCATTCATCCTTTGGTTAATAGTTGTTTGCAAGTATAATGATCTCCTATCTATTCTCTTTTCCTTCCAAGTGATGGGAAAACTCTTCTTTAATCCCTTGCTATTGACATGATGCTTCTTGTGAAACTCTGAGGCTTCTACCACATTCCCTATTAATAACCAATCAATCTCATCATTACCCTGTGGTAAAGAGCCAGGAAGGCCTGAATGAGTCCTGATATGTGTTATATGCATAGGATGTGTTCTATTTCTGATGATATCCTGTAGCTGTACAAACAAAAAGGTTTGTACTTCAACCTCAGGAATGAAGTCAGCAGTTTCAATATGAAATACAACTCCTTCTGCATAATGAGAGTCAGTTATTAGTTAAGAGGTCCAGGAAAATCCAATAACACTGTAATAATGGCATACACTTCTGCCTTCTGAACAGAATCATAAGGACTCTGTGTCACCTTACTGAAGTTTTCTGATTTATAAGCAGCCTTTCCTGTTTTATTTGCATCAGTAAAAAATGTAGGAGCTCCAGAAATAGTTTTATCCTGTACCACACAGGGGAAAATCCAATTAGTCTTCTTTGTAAATTGAATCCTTTTGCTTCGGGGATATTTATTATTAATTTCCCCCAGAAACCCACTACAGGCCTTTTGCCAAGGTTCATTGTCTGCCCATAATCGATCAATTTCCTCATTAGTCAAAGGTACAATAATTTCTGCCAGATCCTTTCCAGTCAACTATCGAAGCCTGAATTTTCCTTTGAAAATCAAATCTGAAATCTTTTCAATGTATGTTTTCAGTTTTTTACTTGGTCTATGTGGCAGAAATATCCATTTAATATAATATTTTCCTTTTGCATTATGACTCCTGTAGGGGAATATTCAGAAGGCAAAATAACTAGGATGCAGTAGAGGTCTGGGTCTATACGGTTAACAAGTGCTTCTTGTAATCTCTTTTCCACCAATTCTAATTCTTTCTTGGCTTCAGCAGAGAATTCCCTGGGACTATTCAGATCCTTATTTCCATCCAGAGTTTTGAACAAATGAACCAGTTTATAGTTCTTAATACCAATAACCAGATATATGTGGGCTATATCCCCCAATAGCTTCTGGAAATCATTAAGTGTCTTTAATCTGTTCCTCTTACGTTGTACCTTCTGAGGTCTAATTGTCTGCAAGCCTATTTTATATCCCAAATAATTGATAGAATCCCCTCTTTGTATCTTTTCAGGGGCAATGTGAAGTCCCCAATCAGGCAACACCTTCTTCAATTCCTCAGTCTTTCTAAGGCGTTTATGTCTGGGTCCGCTAACAATGTATCATCCATATAATGATAAATGATAGATTGTGGGAATTGTTTGCGTATCACTTCCAATGGCTGTCAGACAAAATATTGGCATAGGGTAGGGCTATTCAACATCCCTTGTGGAAGGACCCTTCATTGGTACCTTTTTACCAGGTATGAATTATTAAAATTAGATACAGTGAAAGCAAACTTCTCCCTGACTTGTTCCTGTAGAGGTATTGTAAAAAAAACAGTCCTTTAGATCAATAACTATTATAGGCCATCCTTTAGGTAGCAAAGAAGGTAAAGGTATACCAGATTGTAGGGTGCCCATGGGCTGAATCACCTTATTAATTGCTCTTAAATCATCACCAATCTCCATTTCCCAGACTTCTTCTTGACCACAAATACAGTGGAATTCCATGGGCTGGTCGATTCTTCAATTGTTGAGCTTGTAACTGTTCCTGCACCAATTGTTCTAGGGCTAGCAATTTCTCCTCTGTCAAAGGCCATTGTTGTACCCAAATATGTTTTTCTGTCAACCATTTCAAAGGCAGGGCTGTGAGTGTTTGGGGGTGCTTGTAGCTTTTAGACTGCGTTGTTGTGCAACCTGAATAACCGACAGCTGTTTTATGTAGCCTCTTGAGGTATTACTTTCAAGTCCATGATTGGGTCTTTGGTTGATATTTAAACCTGGAGGAATCTTAATTTGAGTGTTCCATTGTTGCAGTAAGTCACGACCCCATAAGTTCACTGCTATGTTGACCATGTATAACTTCAATCTTCCTCTCTGTCCTTCTGGTCCTATGCATTTGAGCTATCTCACACTCGGTTTTACCTGAGACAATGTCCCAATACATAAAAATTTAATGTCTACCTCCTTCAGAGGCCACCTGGGGTGCCATGCCTATGGAGTTATGATCGAAACATCAGCTCCCGAGTCAACTAAACCTTGCATAAAAATATTGTCTATTCTTATGGTCAACTTTGGTCTTTGTTCATTTATGGAGGTCTGCCAAAATATGCATTTTATTGGTTTACTGGATACCATCAACTTCTCTTGTAAGGGCGATCTATTGTCTATGGCTACATGGTCTACTATTTTAGGCTTGGGATTTGTTACTCATCCTGAGAACACTGCTCTTCCACTGTGACTGGATATGACTGAACCTTTTTTGGTTTGGATGTCTGACTCTTGGGGACTTCCCCGAGGGAAGCCCCGAGTTATGTTTCCCGATGTTAAAAGCTTGCCATCTTTGTCTCTTATAGATCTACATTCATTTGTTCAATTTCTGCCTTTGTTACATCTCCTACATAGTCCATGAGGTAGTGGCCTTCTGTTTAAATTACTCCTGGGATTGGAAGATTTCCCATGTATACTTTGCCTACAATTTCTCTTTATACGGCCTGGCTTACCACAATTGAAACAAATAATGCTTTGATTTCTCATTTTAACAATAGCAATGGCTTGTCCTACCCAATTCTCTTCATAGAAGGTAGATATTCAACATTAATTGCAAGTTGAATCCATTCTTCTATGGATGCACCTCTGATCTTTAATGGCACGATCAATTTCTTACATGTCATATTAGCATTATTGAAGGCCAAAGACAGTATCAATTGTTTCCGAACTTCTGAATCTGACACTGCTCTATATATAGCCTGAGTCAACCTCTGTAAAAAGTCTGTATAAGGCTCCTTCAGATCTTGTTTAATCTGAGTATATGACTTAATTCTCTGTCCTGGGTCTAAAACCTTTTCCCAAGCATTTAGGCAGCAGTACGGCACAGCAAAAGAGCATGGTCATCATAAGTAGCCTGAACTGATACAACCTGACCTTCCCCAAGGATTTAGTCCTTGGTGATGGGAACATTCCCAGTTTGATCTCGAGATTCCAAGGCTTTAGCCTCTTCCCTAAACCAATTCCTCCACTGCAAGCTTTGGCCATCGTTCAACAGTGTGGTTGCTAAATTTTACAGTCATTAGAAATTACCCGATTCTGTGCTGACCATGAATTTATTAATTGTTTGACAAAAGATGATTGTACACCATGTGCCATTAAGGCTTCCTTTATTGTTTTTAGATCCTTCATGAGTATAGGTTCATAATTGTATCCCACATTGTCTGAAGCCCTTCCACATGATTGTGGTTTTTTGGTCTCTGCCACAACTGGGAATAGAGTTGGAGGGGTGGGGGTAGTCCCCTCATCGTAACCACTCTAGATATAGAACCTTACCTACAGTAGCATCTTTTAAGAGGGGGTTCTGGGTTGTCTTGAGCAGATGTTGCCTCAAAATCCTTTTCTAAAATCTCCAAGCAAGCTTCATGATCTGTTAACCTAGTGGTAATGGTCTTTTCCAGGGTTTTAAAGTCCTCTATAAATGACCTCTCCAACAGTTTCATAGAGTGGAAAATCCTCAGTCTCCACATCAACCCGTTCTACTACCTTCATTCGAGGTTCCTAGAATTTTCATCCAGTTTCCTAAAATTCTCATCAATATGAGCTCTGCACTTCTCTTTAACTAATGCAGACCTCTCCTCTATGGAAGCAACGAGTTTCTGGATTGTCTTAATATATTCATCCATGCCAGATATCTTAGCCTCACATGCCCTATGGGGAACGTGGTCATCTCTATGTTGGGATCCTTTAAAATAGGTAGGTATAAAGTATATTATCACACAAAAAAGCAAAAAACTCCTGGATTGAGATAGCCTCCAAATGCATAATCCTGAAAATATTCCTCTATCACCATTGTGAAAAAGTGGGTAAAATTCTGAACATTTATCTGGTCAGACATTGTAGAAGTAAAAGGATTACCTTACTCAGATGTAATGAGGACTTACCGCCATCAGATGTCACAGTTGTGATCAGCAGTGGCAGCAAAGTTGCGAGAAACAAGGTGGCGATTCGGCTGGGACAGACTTTGATTCTTTCAAAAAATCTGACCTGACGTGCGCCACCAGAACTGTCTTGATCCAGTCTATCTGATTTCTGCTTACTGACCTCTCTCACTAGCTCTGTTGGGAGACCAGCGCTGTGGCTGGGGGTAAGTCCCTAACTAGCCACTCCATCTGCTCTGCAGATGGAGCAACCCAGCAGGGCTCGTGGAGTCAGCCCCACATTGGTAGGCGCCAGATATTATGGTAATTAAGCTGCCATGAGATATATATTAAGTAACATTTATTATCAAAATATCACTTACAGAGAAGGGTTTTGTTCAAAGGGAGAAAATAGAAGGGGAAGCAGCACACTGGAGAGTTTTCTGACCGCCAGATCCGCAGCCAATCCAGGAACTGCCCCAGAGCTCACCTTCCTCTTCTGCCTCCTTCCAGTTGACCATGCCCTGCTGGGCCTTGGCACTCTGACACGTAGCTTCTGATTCCCGCTACATACTTCCCACCTCCTTTCTGCATCTGAGTTGCCTACATGAATACTCCTGAGTGTTGGAACTGTTATTAGGTAAAATAATGGTCACCTCAGTATAGATGCTTGACATCATGACTTTTGATGTGGAAGAACAGATGGCCTAGTAGCTAGATGACCAAAGACTCACCCACATGTACAACTGGATACATTGGATGTAAGAATGACTCATATCTCTGGATAGTAGGAGAGTCCAACACACTACTTACTACAAAATGTAGTTTAAAATTCAATTAATTATTTCTGGAATTTTTCGCTTCATATTTTAGACCATGATTGACTGTGGGAAACCTTCAGAAAGCGAATAAGGATATCAGTGGAAGTTCCTGGATATATTTAAGGATGTGATGGTGATCAAAGTTTTGATTTTTAAAGTAATATACGTTCATGACAGTTGAAATTCAGAGAGAGGCACAAAGAAAAACATAAAACCCATTCCTGGGCTCCTGCTTGCTCTCTATTGCTCAGAGGTCATTCTTTGTGGACTTGATTCTTCCTCAGTGGTAACACAAGCATCAGCATTTTCATATCTAATGCCACAGTGGCCACTGAACTATGATTGATAACCCAACCTGTTTTTCTCTCTGTTCTAGGTGTTCAGGTATTTCCTCACATTTACATGGCAGCCTTAGCTTCTCCAATGTCTCTTCTTGGGTACTGAATGCTTTGTAACTTGGATGCTTCCTAGCCTGTTCAGTCTCAGTTCTTTTGTGCAGTACTCCTGCTGCATACCAGACCTCATGTGTTGACTTTATAGGTTTCTTCACTTCTTTCCAAAGCTTTTGTTTGTTTGCCTTTTGCTTTTCAATCTGGGATATTTGTTCAAATTTATCCTCTGATTCATCTAGTGAAATCTTAAATGATAACTTCAGCAAAGAGAAATGGAGAGAGAGAGAAAGAGAGAGAGAGAGAGAGAGAGAGAGAGAGAGAGAGAGAGAGAGAGAGAGCAGAGTGCTGTGTTGCCATTCCTTCAAACTGAAGCACTTACTCAGGGTAGGGAAGGTTTGTAATGAAACACACTGACCTATCACTCAAGCTTATTGCTAACTAGCTCTTGCATCTTAATTCAACCCATTTCCACTAATCTGTCTTGCCACTTGGCCCTTGGTTCACCTAATTCTTTACACATTGCTCCTTGGGCAGCTGGATTGTGACTCTGCCCTCCTTTCCCTATCTATGCTCAGACTTCCCTCCTCCTTCTAAGATGCCCTGCCTTATGCCTAAACAGTCCTTTTATTAACAAATGATATTCACAGCATACAGACAGATAACATCCCACATTGAGGTCTCATAGGGCTTCAGAAGCTGGTGAAGCTTCCAAGGCCCCTGGCTTGGTGAGTCTCTATAAGCATCAAGCAGTTGCTGAAGAAGAGGAGAATTCTGAGGACTTGTCTGCCTGTCAGCTATGCAGGAACCTCCAGGGAGGTCACTCTGTGTCACCCATATTAGAGTGTGTTTTCTTGATAATGGAGCTGCCTTTGAGTCACCCATGTTTCTATAAGCAACCTCCAACCATGCTCCTGAATGTGACTCCAGTGAGCTTAGGTATCCTGGGGATAGACTTTGGTGGGATTGATTCTTTGTTGCCCTTTGTCTTATGTCTTCCCAGGAAAGTTACATGAGGCTGAGATCATCCAGTACATAGTTGTGCAAAACTTTATTGAAGGGGCATGATGGGGGGCAGTGGGAAGGAAGCACAAGGTCACCCATGTGCAGATCCGAGTCCTTTCTCTGTCACAAAGATGTACTTGGGAGCTCCAGACTTGTCAGAGAAGGAAATATTTTTACCATTCTGGTCATGTAGTGAAAACCAGGTTTCTTGATCAATTCAGGCAAAAGCTAAGGTGTAAACTACTATGCCAAACATTTCTTCAAACATCCATCAGTTGCTATGGTCTGCCCTCTGGGCTGTCTCAGATCCTCCCTAGTGCAGGCTGATACTGATTGCTGATTGGCACACCCTACTGGCTTATCTGATGATGATCATTGTGATGCTCATATAGTTGGTGGTTGGGGCAGTTGGCACATGAGAATCATCTGCTCTTTTGGATAGTAATTGTTTTGCTTATCACTTTGACACAAACTAGAGTTATCTGAGAAAAGACAGCCTCCATTGAGGAGTTGCCTCCCTCAGATTGGCTTGTAGGCATGTCTGTGGAAAATTTTCTTGATTAATGACTGATGTGGGCTGGATTGTATAAGAAGGTCAGCTGAGCAAGCCATGAGGAACAAGCCAGTCAGCAATGCCCCTCCATGGCCTTTGCTTCCGTTCCCTCCTTGGATTCCCTTGATGAAGGACTGTAAACTGTAAGGTGAAATAAACCCTTTCCTCTGCACTTGGTTTTGGGCTGTGCTTTACCATAGCAACAGAAAGCAAATCAGGACAATAACTATAGTTACTTTTTATTTTCTTTCATAATTTATGTTAATTTCTTTAGTATTTGTGTACTTTTCTGGTTGTATTATTTATTCATTTCTGCTTGATAGTTTTAATTTGGTTTGAGTAAAATAAATTTTATGTTTGCATGCAGGACTTTTTTGTTATTTTTCTGGACCTTTTGTGTTAAGGACCACAAAAGCATCTGGAACAATAGCTCCCTCTTGCCCTCCTCGACCTTGAGACTCTCCGCTCTTGCTTCTGCAAAATTTTTCCACTCTTTGCAAACTTTTTTCTATTCTCTCCCTTCCCCCTGTCCCAGCGGGCATATAAACTCTGTCTTATCTTCAATAAATGAGACCTTGACACTACTCAGACTGACTCTTTCTTAATGTGCTTGGTCTCCTTTCTCTCTCACCCCCATTGGTACTTCAGGAGGAGCCTCCCTGAGCCTAATGTATAACCAATCCCAATGGACAGGACAAGTGGCACCTCAATGTGGGGCTCCAGGCATGGTGACCTACTGGACAGTACTGCAGACGGGGACCCGATCATCAAAGTGTAGAGATGCCCTGACCGCATCACTCATCTACTGCAGGAAGTCTTGAGGTAAGTTCTGCCATTCCATCTACCATGAACAAGACACTCTCAAAGGAAGGTTTAATTATAGAAGAGATGAAAAGAGCACTTAGGGAGAGAGGAATAAATGTTAAAAAGAAAAACCTTGTAAAATTTTTCTGTTATGTTGGGGAGAAATGTCCTTGGCTAATACTAAGCGACCCAGACATTCATCACTTCACTTGGAATAAGGTAGGAAAGAAAATCAATGAGTTGTTGGCCAAAGGGGAGGAAATTCCTGAGACCTTTTCCAGTTTCTATGTGATTATCAGAGACATTTTAAAAGATGCAGAGAAAGGAGGAGACAGTGCCCGATTATTAGCCTTAACAGAGGACTATCTAACTGGGTCACGATGTCCATCATGCAAAAGCAAAAGTAAGAATCACACCCCTGCTTTGAATGACACATGCACCCTTTCCATAATAGATGAACCAGCTCCTATGGAGGGCCCCTTGGCACTTCCTCTACTTCCTGATAAAAGGCAGCCGAGACCTTCCACCATGAATGAAGTAATGCCTAACCATAAAAGAGACAAAAATGATGAGCCACCTACATCAGCCAAGATTTATAAAAATATATACCCTGTTATTCATAAAGATTCTCCTGGCGATAATTGGCTTGACCCTTCCTTTGAGGCAGACTTGGAGGAGGAAACAGCACGTTATGAAAAAGATATGGCTCCTCTCAGATCTTTATGCCCAATAAAATCCAGGGAACTAGCGTCCCCCAGTGGTCCTTTCCCCCACCTTATGTGAATCCTTCTCTCCCATCTGCCCCTTGACAAGAAATATCAGGAGGCCTATCTGCCCCTTCTGAGGTCCAGTCTCCTCAAAACCATAGATTCCCTCTTAAAACAAGTGACAGTGTTGAGAAGCATTCTCCACTTGAAAAGGGAATTATGAGACCTCACTTCACAAATTCAGGACTTACAAACAGATCTTGTTGATGAGGTTTTTACAACCTCATGCCCTATCACTTTAGGAAAATTTCCTATAAAAACATCTCAAGCCTTAAAAGGCTGCTCAGGTTGAAAGACCTCCGGGGAGGACTTTCCTTCAGGATGAGACCCCAATACCCGAAGAACGAACCGAGACCATTCAGATGCAACAGCAAGAGGTTTTAATGGGGGCAAAGGTACCTCCGGGTGGCAGTAACTCGAGGAGCTAACTGGCACGCTGAGGCTTTTGTTCAGGGACTTTTTATAGCATAGGGGAAGCGGGAAGCAGGCTTACAGAAGCAAAAGGCGTGGTTATAGGGAAAACAGAGAAATCATTTGCTCATTTAAACAACAACTCTTACTTATTGGATGAGGGCTTAGTGGCGGGGAGAAACGGCGGGAAGAAACAGTCGCTTGCTGGGAGGGGGGAGTCTCTGATTACAGGCTTCTTGTGGTATGCCATCCCGATCACGTAGCTTCTTGTGGTATGCAGTCCCGGTCACGTAGCTTCTTGTTATCTGATGGTTTCTTAGCAACCTTTTACTATCTGCCTGGTCACAGGCTTGTGCTTGTGTGGGGAGGGATGGGGAAACCTGGGCATGTCTGGGTAAGCCAGGACAAATCTTATCTACTGGATACTTAAACTGAATGCCTGGGTCTAACCCTAGAACCCAGAATCTCTCATTCCTCTATTTTTTTTTGACAATGAGTAAAATCTTTTACTCATAGGTTTGTATCATACTGCCTCACGGCCTGGTACTGTTGGGCGAGTACCATAGCCTGCATAACTGACAATCTATCTTTAACAAACTGAGTCAGTCTATTAATGATGCATGGCCCAAAAGTCAGGATTAACAGGAGCAAAACAAGGGGACCCGTCAAGGATGACATTAAAGTGGTGAACCAGGCTGACCTATTCCAAATGCCCTCATACCAAGATTGCCGGGAGTCAAATTCTTGTTTTCTTTTGTCTAGTCTTTCTTTGAGTTTATCTAAAGTCTCGGTTACTAGCCCGGTTTTGTCAGCATAAAAACAGCATTCTTCTTTAAGGGCCGCACAGAGGCCCCCTTCTTTTAAGAACAACAAGTCTAGCCCTCTCCTGTTCTGCAACACTACTTCAGAGAGGGAGGTGACTGAGTCTTTTAGGTCCTGGATAGCTTGTTCAGCTGCCCTGAGGTCGTCATTCATGGCATTGTGTAAGGATTCGTACTGACCTGTTTTAATTATGGCTGTCGTCCCGGTTCCTATACCTGCAGCTATTCCTCCGACACCCAGTAACATGGCCAGAGTCACGAGGGTCACTGGTTCTCGCCTTTGCCTCGTCTTGAGATCACTCCGATCATGATAGTTTAGGACCACCTCATCTGTATGGTAGGTGATTCGAGGCCATATCTGGACCAGCACACAGTAATCTCGTGTCTGGTCCAGGACAGCAGCAGACACACACGGGGTCAGTCCTGTACTACAAGCCCAGTAAGTCCCGTTGTGGGGAACTAAATAATAGGATCCAGTCCAGATCTTGGTGGTGGTTTCACAGAGGATTGCCTTAGTCCTAGGTGGCGGGGTGCCTATGCATAATCCCGACCCCGAGACCTGGGAGAGGGTCAGGCGATGGTCTCAGTTCTTGCAAGCCTCATCAGGGGTTGTGAGGTTGGTGAAATTGCTGGTAAAGGCGACACCCTCATAGTAAGGTGGGGTTGGATTTAAGCATAACCAGCAATTTTTAGCCTTCTCGGGACTAGTGTGGTTGAGTGCCTGATATGCTCCTTTGATCAAGTTCAGAAGTCTATCTCCTGTTCCGGGTATTCTTGGGACATCACTGGCTTGTATAGCTGTGGAGGTGATGGGAGGTAGGGTACTGCTGACTACTGATTTGGGGACCTTTGACTGGGGAGGGTTGGGTGCCCTCTGGTCAGAAAGTGCGGGATTAGGGCCCACCGGGAGGGTTCGGGTCTCCTGAATGCATAATCTGATTCGGAACAGAACTCCTCGGTCATCTCCATATTCATGCCATCTTAGTCCCCACATACGGCCTGTTCCCCAGTCAGTGAATTTCTTTCCAGCGGGGGTGAAAGAGATGTTTAGCGGGAGCGAGAGTCCTGCCTTATACTTATGTTGTCGTCCCCCAAATCTCCCTTCCCCGCATTTTTCCTCCCCCCACCTTCCATGTTGTTCT
>PVIH01026395.1:0-18843 GCA_004025045.1 Sigmodon hispidus | reverse complement strand
TGGCCTTCTTCCGGAAAATCTGCTTTGTCTGCCCGCCATAACCACTCTGCTTCCGATCATAGCGCCGCTTTCCTTGGGCATACTGGGAATTCTTGCCCTTCTTATACTGGGTCACCCGGTGAGGCTGATGCTTGCCACATTTCTTGCAGAAAGTCCTTCGGGTTTTCGGGACGTTGACCATCTTTGTAGTAGAGGTCTCGAGAGACGGAGGGTCCGAGTGCGCCGCCTCAACCACACGAGCCGAACAGGAAAGCGATTTTATTTATTTATTATGCATACAGTTTTACAGAAGAGGGCGCCAGACCTCATCATAGATGGTTGTGAGCCACCATGTGGTTTTGCTGGGAATTGAACTCAGGTCCTCTGGAAGAACAGTCAGTGCTCTTAACCTCTGAGCCATCTCTCCAGCCCCAA
This sequence comes from Sigmodon hispidus, assembly GCA_004025045.1. Lineage (NCBI taxonomy): Eukaryota > Metazoa > Chordata > Mammalia > Rodentia > Cricetidae > Sigmodon > Sigmodon hispidus. Next base: position 18,429 of record PVIH01026395.1, on the reverse strand, counting down.
TCTTTTTTTTCTTTTTTTAAAGAAAGAAAGAAAGATAGATAGATAGAAAGAAAGAAAGAAGAAAGGGGCATGTGTGTGTTGCACATGCTTGTGTATCTCCAATCTTTCCACCCATGGTTATAGGCCAATTACATCAGCGAGCTTTCAGATGCCAAATCGGAAATATCCCTCAAAATGCAAAATGCTCACGGTCCTTTACCTGACAATCGTACTTATAAAAATTTCCACACAAAATGCCCCACAAAGAAGCTGGCACGGTGTGTATACATGTAATCCCAGCATTTGGGAGATAGAAGTAGGTCAGGAGTTCAAGGCCATCTTCAGTTACAAAGAGAGTTTAAAACTAGCCTAGGCTACATGAAACTGTCAGAGAGGGGAGAGACAGAGGACAAACTGACTCACAGGAATGATGTAGCCATGAGACTGTTCATTGTAGCATTATTTGCAACATTCCCATTGGACAAACAAAATGTCCATTAACAGAAGGGATTAACCTTGGCAGGATACAGCCACACAAGAAGAAAGCCAAACTGCTTGCTAACATGAAAAATACATCCAAAATACATTGTTTGGCAGAAAGAAAATGAAAGTTGTAAAACCTGTGCAAGCCAGTCATAGCCAGGTGTGGTAGCTCACACCCTTTATATGTGTGTGTGTGTGTGTGTGTGTGTGTGTGTGTGTGTGTGTTTGAGTGGGGATCTCTGTGAGTTCCAAGCCAGCAAGAGCTACATAGTGAAACTGATACAATCTAGGGGTCTTGAAATGGTAGCCTATGGGTCTGGATCTGGTTTGTTTTCTCTGCCAGTTAAAGAATTAAAAGACAGGAAAAATCTATGGTGCAACAGGTAGCAACAGAGAAAATTCAAGCACCAGAATTTCAGCAGTTAAGAAAGACTCTTGGTGGGTGGGGGTAGGGTGCGGGTGAGGAATTCACACATAGGCATCTGACACACAGAGACTCTCTGCAGAGCAGACGGGACTCTCAACCCCAGGAAAGCCTGAAAATCCAGTCCCTTCTTGAGGGCTGGGGTTTTTTAAAATCCCTGAAGAGTTTTCCTTCCCTACTTCAGGGTTCCTGAGTTTGAAGAAAGCTAGAATGGTTGATTGCTCAAAAACTGTTGTGGGACATGTCCTGATCTTTCCTTAAACTTGGGGGGACAGTCCATCTGCAGCCCCTGGAGATGGGGGACAAAAACTGCCCGGCTTTTGTCTCATTGAGGACAAAGTGGTCATCTTGGAATTTTGCCACCTTTATTATCCAGCCATGCCCTTCTTTCTGTCTAACAGAGAGACTCTAACTATTCTCTCAAATCTTAGTATAAAACAAAACAGTCAGGCAGTGATCGCCCACATCTTTAATCTCAGGACTCTGGAGAAAGAGGCCTGCCTGGTCTACAGAGTGAGTTCCAGAACAGGCTACAAAGCTACACAGAAAAACCCTGTCTCAAAATATCAAAAAACAAACAAAACAAAAAAACATGCAAATATTGACCATACCAATGATCCCAGAACTTCAAGTTCAAGGATATTGAGGGCCACATAGAAACCACAAAAAAGAGCTTTCTAGTCAGACCATGCTGCTGCAGTGGGGTGAGGTGAGCAAGAGTGCAATGACAATGTCAGTGCAGGGAAGATTTTTAATCCTTTACTCAAGAATGGCACCTTGGTGCTCCTGTACCCATGTCAAGGGACCCCCAAAGACCACCAGGGAGCTGCACTTAGTGCAAATACATGAGGGTTGTTATTGTTATGAACAGGTTCCCCAAACGAGCAAGCCCAGGTGGATACCTATTGTTCCAACGCAGCAGAGTTATCAGCCCTGAGCCCCAAGGTCGGGGGAGGGGGAGGCGGTTAAAGAAAAGCCTATGTAAATGGGGTGCTGCACATATTGGCATTTCAGGATTGGGTAAAGGGGCTTGGGGTACAATACTATTGGCTGAACTTTTTGGCATGAACCCCAACTCAGGTGCAAACCCAAGCCCCTCATTTGCTGGTTGAACTTTTGAATCTGTTGGTTGTCATGTGCACTGCCAGACCTGGGCCCTGCCCTCAGCCATCAAAGCTCCCTTCCGGAAGCAAAGCTTTGTAAGTATAAATCCAAGCCTTCACAATGCCTACTGGGCTATCTGCAATTTAATAATTATAAAAATCTGTATTTGGTAGGTGGCTGGCAGAGTGCTTGCCTAGCACACATGAGATAACTTCAGTTCCATTCCCATAAACACTTAAACGAGGAGATGGTGCACGTCTGTAATCCAAAATCAGAGTTTTAGGAAGTGAAGGACAAGGATCAGGAGCTCAATGGCTGCACAGCCAGTCTGAAGATACCCTAGGGTACACAAGACATGGTCATAAAAAAATCAAAAAGCTTCTGATATGTCATCACGCTAGAAGTGGGACCTCATACAACCATAGAAAATGTAAGGGGTAAGATCCAGGATAAGGAAGGAATTCTTCCTGGCCAACAGAGGCTCATTTTGTGGGCAAAAAGCTGGAAGATGGCTGTACTTAGACTACATTATTCAAAAGGAGTTCATTCTTCATCTTGACTTGAGACGTTGAGGTGGTACAGTTCCTTGCTGGCTAGTTTTATGTCAATTTGACACAAGTAAGAACCATCAGAGAGCAGAGCACCTCAACTAAGAAAATGCCTTTATAAGATCAGCCCATAGGCAAGTCTGTAGGGCATTTTCTTTCTTTTTTTTTAAAAAAATATTTATTTATCTATTTATTTTATTTTATGTAAATTTGTCTTTTGCCTGCATGTATAACTGTGTAAGGGTGTCAGATCTTGGAATTACAGACAGTTGTTAGCTGCCATGTGGTTGCTGGGAATCAAACTCATGTCCTCTGGAAGAACAGTCAGTGCTTTTAACCGCTGAGCCACCTCTCCTGTAGGGCATTTTCTTAATTAGTGATTTATGAGGGACAATACAGCCCATGGGGAGTGGTGTCATCCCCGGGTTGCTGGTCCTGAGTTCTATAAGAAAAGCAGACTGAGCAAGCCATGAGGAGCAAGCCAGTGAGCAGCATCCCTCCATGGCCTCTGCATCAGCTCCTGCCTCCAGGTTCCTGACCTGCTTGAGTTCCTGCCCTGACTTCCTTTGAAGAACAGTGGTCTGGAAGTGTAAGCTGAATTAACTCTTTCCCCTCAAGTTGCTTTTGGTCATGGAGTTTCATCACAGTAATAGAAACCCTAAGACAGGTGACAGGAAAAGTCTTGTATCTTCTCGTGAACAACAAGCAAAAGGTTGGCTGTCTGTGCTGAAATACTATAAGATGAATGAAAATGACAAAACTAAGGCTGGAGAGATGGGTCAGTGGATGCTCTTCCAGAGGTCCTGAGTTCAGTTCCCAGCAACCTCATGGTGTCTCATAACCATTTATAATAAGATCTGGTGACCTCTTCTCACATGCAGGTGTACATGCTGACAGAACATTGTATATACAATAAATAAATAAATCTTAAAAAAGAAAAAAGCAAGAAAAAGTCAAAATTAGTTGGTTGAGAGTGCCCTTCAGATGTATGTGATGCTAGACAGACATTACTATGGCAGGTGTTGTCTGACTTAATGCTTCAACAAACCAGAAGACAATGATTGTGTATGAGTGAATAAAAAGTCAGGAAATGAGGGGGAAAAAATGTGTCTTAGTCAGGGTTGTTCCTACCTGGGTAGGAAAGGGTTTGTTTGGCTCACACAGTCACATCACTACTCATCATCAAAGGAAGTCAGGACAGGAACTCAAGCAGGGCAGGAACCTGGAGGCAGGAGCTGATGCAGAGGCCAGGGAGGGTGCTGTTTACTGGTTTTGTTACTCATGGCTTGCTCAGCCCGTTTTCTTATAGAACCCAGGACACCAGCCCAAGGCTGGCACCACACTCCACGGGTGGGTCCTCCCCCATCAATCCTTAATTATGAAAATGCCCTACAGGCTTGCCTACAGACAGATCTTATGGAGACATTTTCTCTGTTAGGGTTCCCTCCTCTTAGATAATTCTAACCTGTGTCAAGTTGACATAAAATTAGCAAGCACAATAGAAGACAAGAAAAACATTAAACCCACAAAACAGCAAGAACAAGACCAAAAATTCCCCCCAAACTAATGTACTGTACAAAAATGATATAACATAAAATAAAATTACATTGTTTGAAGTGTTCTGTTTCCTGGATATAAGTAATTTGAAATTCTCGATCTTCTATAGTATAGCCCCAAATTCCTAGAGGTTGAGCTCTAATTAATAGTAAGTTAAGCAAAGTGACTGGATGTCTTGGTCCTCAGAATGATCCAGTAGAAGACAGCCACACCAGCAGTGACAGAGACCCCAGACATTGAGCTTTTGGGAAATGAAGCTCTGATGACTTACAGATGAATTACATTTCTCTTCATGATTACATTGCAGGGGAAAAGTCCCTGCCCAACACAGCAGGAAACAGAGAACAGTGCCCCATTCCAGAGCACCTCCCTAACTCCGTGATGATACACACAGCTCATGACTGTACACATAGTCAAGTATGCCTTTGAGATCATCCATCTACTGTTTAAAACAAAAACCAAAAACCACCCTCTGCAGGTCCTAGGAAATGCCATCATCAACAGTGGCCCCTGAGGAGGATTCAACACGCTTCGGACTAGCAGGAACAGGAGACTGCAGACTGTGGGTGTGTCCCTGCCTGGTGATTCAGACTGTCAGGCTGAATCAGGCTGCACAGGTGCTCCCGAGGTCTCGCTGGGACATCCAGACCATTTCCGGATGCTTTGCTGATGAGCTCATCTGTGCCGCTAAGGGCTCCTCCAACTCCCACACCATCAAAGAGAAGCTTGAACTGAACCATGTGGCCAAGTCTAACTGCTAATTTCCCAGATGCTGCCTAATAAACTGTGTGCCCTTTGGGACAATGGGGTGGAGGGAGGCATGCGCACACCTGTAACTCCAGCCCTTGGGAGTGGAAGACTGAGGAAGCTAGATAGTGAGACCCTGTCTGTCTCAGAGAGGGATCTTATTCTGTCTTTGAATATTTATTAACCCTCAACCTCCTTGTGACTCAGTTTACTACCAAGTTTTTTTTTTTTTTTTAAATCTTTCCTTCTTATTTTCTTGTTTGTTCTTTGAGACAGGGTTTCTCTGTGCAGCCCTGGCTGTCCTGGAGCTCACTCTGTAGACCAGCCTGCCCTGGAACTCACAGAGGTCTACCTGCTTCTGAGGTATGAACCACCACACTTTTTTTTTTTTTTTTTAACCTTCCTTTTATTTTTAAATAATTTAATCCCAGCACTGAGCAGGCATATTTCTGTGAGTCCAGGTCTGCCAAAGCTACATAGTGAGACCCTGTGATCTTTTATTTTTAAACCCCAGGTTTCATTCCTAGAGCTATACTAATATAGGCAAATATTCAAATGGTCTGCCGCTCTGTTGTTTACAGAAGCCATTTGTAGTATAGATTAAAAAAAATCAATATTTGTTTCATTCGTTCATCAAGTCCTTTATTTTAGACAAAAAATTAAAAATAAAATAATTTCTTTGTTGTGTGTTTGCACGCAGGTAGACGCTGCTCTGTCACAGTGCTGTGTGGAGCCGAGGACAATTGCAGGAGATTCTGCCACCTTGTGGGAGTTGAGGGTGGAACTCACCCAGGCTTATCAGGCCTGACACTAACTCTTAGCCGGCTTTACTGAGTAGACCCAGGCTGGCACCAAACGGTGAGCCTCCTGCCTTCAGGCTCCAGAGAAGCTAGGATTGTAGGCTTGTATCATCAGATCAGGACTTGCTTTGTCTGTTGCAGGGATCTCTCTCAAACACACCTCACCACACAATGATGAGTTGCTTGCTGTGGGTGCTGGGACGCGATCCTCTACACGGGCAATAAACACCCTAAACGAACCACTCCAGCCCCTTCAGTGAAAATCAAATGCATCAATTAAGTGCTACAAGTGCGTCCTACCGGCTAGAGAAACATTAGTATCCAACACAGGTACAGTCGGGTTAGTCCCTCCGACTGTGGATCAGCTTTGCTTGAAACTCCCCAAAGAAACTCACACTGGTGGAAAGCAGAAAGGATGGAAGTCAACATAGAGAGCGTCCGAATTAAGAGAATTAAGTAAACGTAGAATTAAAGGCTTGCAGAAAACATAAAAACAAGTTTATCGCCTTAGACAAGTTGCCATTGGAATAAAAACTAAGCACCTTCTCTTTTACCAAGCAATATTCAGTCTCCGTAGAGACTGTCAAAAATTGCCAATGCCGACTATATTTCAAGTCGTCATGGCGGGGTATTGGGAAAAGTTTTCAATTAGCAATAATCGCGCCTCGGATAAACCTCATTGGCTACGATACTGCCACTGCGCAAAGCTGACGAGTACCAGGCCTCGCTCAGCTTCCCAGGGCTGGAGGTTCCTATCTCAGTCACGGTGATCTCTTGCCCACGCATGACCGCTGCGTGACGGGTTCTAGCCAAGTGGTTTCATCTCAGTCATCGGCGTGCACACACTCGTGCCGGTGGGTTATCTCGCGCCCGATCGTTCGTGACTTGCAAACGGAGCAGCCGTCGCTAGGCATGCTGGGGGACTCATATGCAAATACAGATGCGTCATAGCGATGGCCCGGGTGGAGACTCAACCGCGGCCGGGGAACGCGGGTAAGCAGGTAAGCGGAAGGGATGTGCGGTCGGATGCAGAAATAGACCTCAGGACGGGAGAGGAGGCCACAAAGACTCCTGTCTAATCCTAGTGCTCGGGAGGCGGAGGCAGGAGGATTGCTGCGACATTCAGGACAGTCACGTATACATAGTGAGAGATCCGGAGGTGGAGACGAGGATTGCAGTGTGTTTTAAGCCACCCACGAATACTAGTTATTAGGGGCTGGAGAGATGGCTCAGGTTAAGAGCACCGTCTGCTCTTCCAGAGGACCTGAGTTCAACTCCCAGGACCCACATGGCAGCCCACAACTGTCTGTAGTTCCAGTTCCCAGTTCCAAGCAAACACCAATGCAAATAAAATAAGTAAATAAAGTTAAACAAACAAACAAAAAAGATGGCCTCCAAAGCTCAGCTTTGAGTTTCATCAAAAAAAAAAAAAAAAAATACTAGTTATTATGAGAGACCTCTAAATAAAACTGAGATTTCTTTTAAATAAATGACAGAGAGCAGAAAGTTCAAGAAAATAAAAATTTCAAACGTAAACTCGGATAACATCTCCAGCGGAAGACGTTAACAAGGACAGGAGCAAAAACAAAAACTAATAAAACAGAAATAAGAGAAGGAACAGAAACAGGAGAAACAAAAACGAGTAGCAAAGGAACAGTGAGATTATAGTTAAAGGAGAACCTTAGAAAAAGCGTAGATAATTATGGTAGGTTACTGCAAGACAAATTTTTCCTTTGAACCTAAATTATTCAGTCTCCGTAGAGACTGTCAAAAATTGCCAATGCCGACTATATTTCAAGTCGTCACGGCGGGGTATTGGGAAAAGTTTTCAATTAGCAATAATCGCGCCTCGGATAAACCTCATTGGCTACGATACTGCCACTGCGCAAAGCTAAAGAGCAACGCCCCCTGCGCATCATCCCTAGGAAGCGAAGATCCTGTTTCAGAAAGGGGGTTTCAAGCCGAACGGAAAAACCTCCAATTATTGTTAGCATGAGAATTGTACCGCCTAGTAAAATCTTCTGGTGCTCTCCATGTAATATGGAGAAGGAAAGTGCTGTTTTATTTAAGTAGGTTTAAGTGGGGGAAATGCAGCAAAGCACTATGGGAATGAACATGCTAATGAACTCAGTTCTGAGTGTACAAGGGGCAATTGGAGGGAAGGGCTGGAGTCAAGGTGTTCCTTTGGCTCAGAGTAACCTTTTTTTCCCTCAAGGAGACATTCTTTGCACAATAAAATATGTGTATGAAGTCTATATAACATAAAATGTAGTTCTGTCTTAAGGGTAAATTCAGTGTTGGTGAATATATTCACATTAATCCCCAGAACCTTTTGCTCTTCCCAAACTAAACTTTTGTAGACTTTAAATTCTGAGCTTCCTAGCTCTTTTCATGCCCAGCCCTTGGCAACCACTCTCACTGAAAACACCTAATGTTTGTTTCTCTTGCACTAAGAGTTCTTTTTTAAGCTAGCTGAGGTGGCACACACCTTTAGTCCTAGTACTTGGGAAGCAAAGGCAGGTGGATCTCTCTGAGTTCAAGGTCAGCAAAGACTACAAAGATCCTGTCTACAAAGAAAGGAAGGAAGGGAGGAAGAAAAAAATAAATAATTAAGATTTATCTTTGTGTGTTAGTGGTTTTTCTTGCAAATGTGTCTCATGGGAATGCCTGGTATGCTTGGAGGTCAGAAGAGAGTATCCGATTTTGGAGTCACACAAGTTTGTGAGACACCACGTGGGTGCTGGGAACCAAGCTCAGATCCTCTACAAGAATAGCCTGTATTTTAACTGCTAAATCATCTCTCTTTCATCCCTTACTGTACCTTTTTGTGTGTGTGCCTTTGCCTCCTAAGTGCTGAGATTAAATGTGTGTGCCTACTGTAACATGTTTGTGATTCATCCATATGGTAATTCATATCTAGATTTCATGCCTTTTTATGGGTCAATAATTTTCCATCTAATGGAATCTTATTGACTTATTTATTCTCCAATTAGCAATAATGGCACTTTCAGTAAACCTCATTGGTTGTACACTTGGATTGCTTGAACTTTTTGCCTAATAAAAATAATGCTAATATTGGTGTACAAGTATCAGTTTGAGTTCCTGTTTTTAATATAAACTTTTTTTTTATTACGTTTGTGTGTGTACGTGTGTGTAGGTCTGAAGACAATTTGTGGGAGGTAGGTCTCTCCTTACACTCTGTGGGTCTGAGGAATTGAACTCACCCCAGTGCTGGAGATTAAAGACAACTACATACAAGCTCTCCCTTTTGTGGGAGACATGAAACCCCCGGGGTTGGAGAGATGGCTCAGTGGTTAAGAGCACTGACTGCTCTTCCAGAGGTTCTGAGTGCAATTTCCAGCAACCACATGGCTCACAACCATCCACAATGAGATCTGATGCCCTCTTCTGGCGTGCAGGCATACATGCAGGTAGAACACTATACATAGTAAATAAATAAATTTAAAAAAAAGAAATGAGGGGCTGGAGAGATGGCTCAGTGGTTAAGAGCACTGACTGTTCTTCCAGAGGACTGGGGTTCAATTCCCAGCACCCACATGGCAGCTCACAGCTGTCTGTAGTTCCAGGCAAACACCAAGACAAATAAATAAATAACTTTTTTTTAAAAAAACTTTATTTATTTATTTATTTGCCTTGGTGTTTTGCCTGGAACTGGAACTACAGACAGTTGTTAGCTGCCACGTGGGTGCTGGGAATCAAACCCGGGTCCTCTTGAAGAGCAGACGGTGCTCTTAACCACTGAGCCATCTCTCCAGCCCTATAAATAACTTTTTTTTTTTTTAAAAAAGAAAGAAATGAAACCCAAGGTTTGTGCATGGTGGGCTTCCTAACACTTTTGTGAAAATACTTTAATTCTGAGAGAGGCAAAATGGCTTTATTCCCCAGAAATGCTGCAGCATATAAAATGTGAAGTAAATTTCTCTACCCGTTTTACTTTGGAGAGCAGAAAGCTGTGCATGACCTGTGTTTGAACTTCTTTCCTGAGGAGGGATGTTCTTCCTTTTTGTTTTGACTTTTGCTACTTAATCTCAGTACTGGGAAGTCAGAGGCAGGTGGATCTCTGTGAGCTGGAGGCCAGCCTGGTTTACAGAGGGAGTGTTAGGGCTGTTACACAGAGAAACCCTGTCTTGAAAAACAAAAAACAAAACAACCCCCCAAACCCAAAATGAACAAACAAACGAAATCAAACACTAGCTGAACCTTTGATTCCAGCACTTGGGAGGCAGGTGGATATGTGTAAGAGACTGACTGCTTAAATCTCTATGTATTATGCTTGGCTTTTTTTCATATTGACTTAAAAAAACATCCATTTTTCAAATTTATGAACATATTTCTTCATAATCCATACTGGTTTTGTGTGTGTGTGTGGTATATGTGTAGGGAAGGCAGTGGAGGCCAGAGGAGAGTGTTGGGGATCCTCCTCTATTACTTTGTACTTTATTCCTTTTGAGGCAGTCTCACTAAACACAGAGCTCTTCCTCCAGGCAAGCACCAGAAGTCATGTTTCTCTTTGCTCATGTGTTGGAATGACAGGTTATGTGGGTGCTGGGATCCAAATTTACCTCCTTATGCTTGAGCAACAATTCTCAACCATCAAGCCATCTCTCTAGTACCCATAGCAACCATATATATGTATTTAAGAATAAAAATGTGTGCACATGTGGGGCAAAGGACAACTTTGTGGAGTCTCCATTCTCTCCTTCCACCTTTATGTGGGCCCCAGGGATCAAAATCAAGTTGCTAGGCCTGTGCTGAGCCATCTGGCCCGCCCCAATCTATATTTAACTCTTAGCAAGGAATTGACTTTTCAGTGGAAGAGAATATACATACTTAAGAGGAAACCCAGTAAATTCTGCCAGTTGTGATGGTGCATGCCTTTAATTACAGTTCTGGAGAGGTAGAGGCAGGAAAATCTCTTGAGTTCGAGGTCAAGCCTGGTCTACATAACAAGTTCTAGGTCCATCAAGGCTACATAGTAATACTCTGTCTCAAAAAACAAAACCAAATAACAAAAAAAAAGAAAAGAAGAAAACAAACCAATTCTATATTACAAAGTGTCTTTTATCCAGGGGTGGTGGCGTACGCCTTTCGTCCCAACACTCAGGAGGCAGAACTCTCAGTTCGAGGCCAGCCTGGTCTATATAGTGAGTTCCAGGACAGCCAGGGATATAAAAAGGAACCCTGTCTCAAAAAACAAACAAAAAATAGGGTAAACTCCTAAAGTAGAGCTGTTTAGATGCTGTTTTGCACGCAGGGCATTGGAAACATTAACCATTTCTTTGCCGGGTACGGCACTTGTCCCAGCACTTGTGAGGTGGAGCCAGGAGGATTAAGGAATCTGGAGTGAGAGTAGGCTGTATGAGACCCTGTCTCAAAAAAGCAACGCAACACAGGAGGACCAACCAACCAACCAACCAACACAAAAACCCCAAACGGCAATCATTGTTTCAGGTATCAGCAGCGCACCCGGAAACTTAACTGAACCGACCAGGAAAAGACAAACGGAAGTCAGGGGAAAACGTGGTAGACTCTCAGGATTGTGGGAATTGTAGTTTTCTTCCAATTATGTCCGCTTCAAGGACTACATTTCCCAAGATGCATATGTAACAAGCTAGTCTCACTGTTGGGTGGAAATTGTGGAAGGTAAGAGGGCTGATCCGGCTTTAGGTTTCCCGCTGTGCATTTTTTTTTTTTTTTTTTTTTTAAACTAGGAGTTGGAATTCCGTTTGTCCTCTTTGTTTTTGAGGGACTTTAGGGGACACGGAAGAAAACAGCTTGTCCCAGCAAACCCCAGCTGTCTAGCTGTTCATATGTAGTTGGTGAATGTCATTGAGAAAGCCCGGTCCTGAGCTCATTTGTAGGAAGATAAGCCTAAAATGTTTGCCTGGAGTTAGGTTGTTAATGTATTATATCAAAGAATATGTCAAAGGCTTGTTTTTACAACAAAAAAACCTGGCAGGTAATTGTGTGGGTGTTTTCTTGTCTTTTTCTGTGTCAAATAGCAGAATTTACAGTGCACAGTAAACATATTATGGAAGAAGTGAAGGAATTTAAGTTGTATATATGAAGACACGAATAAAATAAAAAACCTCAAAGGTTAGAACAACGTCCTGAAAACCTGCCATATTGGGCTTGGTGGTAGATTGATTGATTACCTAGTGTTGCAGAGACCCCGGGTTTGATACCCAGTACCACGTAGAAAACCAAAACAGCAACAAAAACAAAACCAAAAAAATTGGTAAACTAGAATTCAAATATCTCATGAAGAAATAAGATAATTCGGGTTTATCTGGTTGAGTCCTGTAACCTTTGGTGGCAACACTGTCTCAAGAAAAGAAAAAGTAATTCTGATTAAAAACAACTAATAATTCTGATAGAACGAACAGTCCCTTGAGGGAAAATATTAAGAAAAACATAGATAAGTAGTAAGGTGTGGTGGTGCACTCCTTAAATCCCAGAGGCAGAGGCAAGCAGATCTCTGAGTTCAAGGCCAGCCTGGTCTACAGAGCAAGTCCTAGGATAGCCAAGGTTCCATGGAGGGGGAAAAAGTTTGTTTTTGAGATATTTAAAAATTTTTTAAATTAAATGTTATATGTTTAGGTATTTTACCTGTACATATATTTGTGTACCACTTTTATTCCCAGTGTTTGCAGAGACCAGGAGAGGATGTCTGATCATTAGAAACTAGAGTTGGGCTGGAGAGATGGCTCAGCCGTTAAAGGCTAGGCTCACAACCATAAATAGAAACTAGAGTTACAGATGATTGTGAGTCACCGTGTGTGTGTGTGTGTGTGTGTGTGTGTGTGTGTGTGTGTGCGCGCGCGTGCGCGCGCGCGCTGGGACTTTAACCCAGGTTCTTTGGAAGAGACACCAGTGTCCTTAACCTCTGAGGCATCTCTCCAGTCCTGTAACTGAGCACGTCCCTCCCCCCCCCATATACTGTCTCTTTCTCTCCTTTGAGTATAGCCCAGACTGGCCTCTAACTCTCTCGATAGCTGAGGATAGCCCCTAATCTTCCTGCTTCTATTTCTGCATTTTCGGGTATGGGCCACCATGATATTTTCATAGCTGAATGTATTCCTTTATTGAATAGACATGTTTTTTATTTATCCATCCCTCAGTTGGTTGTTAATTTTCTTGGTAAAACCCAGATTCTCTCATGGATTTCTTTTTCTTTAGAAGAATGAGTGGATTGACCTTCAGGTCAACAAAGGGCCATTGGATGACGAACTTCAGCCGACAGTGTTCTCATAAACCTACTGGGTTATTTGTTCCACCAAGCCCTCCTTTGGACCCTGAGAAAATCAAAGAGTTACAACGCTTCATTACCCTTTCCAAGAAACTTCTGGTGATGACAGGTGCAGGAATCTCCACGGAGTCTGGCATCCCTGACTATAGGTCGGAAAAGGTGGGTCTTTACGCCCGAACCGATAGGAGACCCATCCAACACATCGATTTCATACGCAGTGCCCCAGTCCGCCAGCGGTACTGGGCCAGAAACTTTGTGGGCTGGCCTCAGTTCTCATCTCACCAACCCAACCCTGCACACTGGGCTTTGAGCAACTGGGAGAAACTTGGGAAGCTGCACTGGCTGGTGACACAGAATGTGGATGCTCTGCACTCCAAGGCAGGGAATCAGCGGCTGACGGAGCTCCATGGATGCATGCACAGGTGCTGAAATCTTGGGGGTTTGGCCATAAGAGGATGTGTGGTTCCCTGGGTGAAGGGCCTTTGGCTGTCTTGACCACGGTTGTACCAGATCCAGAACCAAGGCTTCAAGGGCAAGTCGTTGGCTTTGGAGTTAGACCTAGTGAACTGAGAGAAATATGGACAAAACAGGGAAAAGAGCAAGCCAAGAAAGGATGCTTTCTGCTGGCTTTTGCTCTTGGTGCAGTGCTCACATGTGCAAAGCTCTGGGTTCAGTTTCCCAGCACCAGGGAAAATATTGTGCTGAGTGGGGTTGCATCCTGCAGAGATTCCCAATCTAGAATATAATGCACAGTGGTCACAACTGTACAGAAAGAGCCACCTCGAGGGTGGTGAGTTTGTTAACCCTGAGTTTGGGTTGAGAAAAAAAGAGAATGACTTCACAAAAGTGAAGAAAGCTAAGATGCTAATGAATCATCTCACTGTTGGGGAATTAACCTCATAACATGGTCATTTCTCCTTTCTAATTCATATTTGTGGGTTTATATGGAGGCAGAGTCTCTCTTTGTAGCCTTGGTTAATCTGTAACTCACTATGTAGACCAGGATGGCCTCAAACTCATACAGATCTGCCTGCCTCTCCCTCTTGAGTGCTGGGATTAAAGATGTGTCCCACTGCCCTTCGCAAAGCGTCTTCGGGGGGAGTGGTAATGACAGACACAGGAGATGACAGTCCGGTGTGGAGGGGGCACGGGTTTGAGGACTGAGGAAGCCGAGTGTGGAGCATATGTTGATGCATTAAGGACACAACTGCCAACAAGGTGCAAATAGAACAAATAAACATCAGCACGTCGTAGTTCTAGCATAGTGGTTCTCAACCTTCCCAACACTGTGACCCGTTAGAACAGTTCCTCATGTTGTAGTGACCCCCCAACCATTGAATTATGTTTGTTGCTACATCATAACTATACTTTTGCTACAGTTAGGACTCAGAACATAAATACCTGATATGCAGGATATCTGATATGCAACCCCCTGTGAAAAAGTTGTTCAACCCCAAAGGGTTGCAACCCATAGGCTGAGAAGCACTGTTCCAGAGGCTGCAAAGGAGATAAGGGAGAAGACGAAGATGAAGATGAGTGTCCTCAAGTGGGGAGGAGCGGATTAGGAAAACACAGTGGCTGATTTGTGTGTGTGTGTGTGTGTGGGGGGGGGGTTGGAAATGATTGCTGCTGCACTGGCAGCATTATCCCTCCCAGAAACTATACTCAGCAGGTCTCATACTTACTTTCAGAGTCCTGTGTCTGAACTGTGGGGAGCAGACACCCCGCACGGTGCTGCAGGACCGCTTCCAAGTCCTGAACCCTAGCTGGAGCGCTGAGGCGCAGGGCGTGGCTCCTGATGGTGATGTGTTCCTCACAGAGGAGCAGGTCCGGAGCTTTCAGGTCCCATCCTGTGATCGATGCGGCGGCCCTCTGAAACCAGATGTCGTTTTCTTTGGGGACACAGTGAACCCAGACAAGGTTGATTTTGTGCACAGGCGAGTCAAAGAGGCTGATTCCTTGCTGGTGGTCGGATCATCCCTGCAGGTACCTCATTGTGTCAAAGTCTCAGATGCCCTTGCCCATTTTACCGGGTGAGACTTTCTAGAGGTTCTCTCTTATTTGGATGTCCTTTTTAGTTTTCCTCTGTGTGTGTGTGTGTGTGTGTGTGTGTGTGTGTGTGTGTACATGAGTGTGCACATGTGTATGCAGGTGTGTCAATGTTGAATGTCTTCTGTTACTATCTAACTTTGTTTTTTTTTTAATTAATTAATTTATTATATATACAGTATAGAGAAGAGGGTACCAGATGTTATTCTAGATGGTTGTGAGCCACCATGTGGTTGCTGGGAATTGAACTCAGGACCTCTGGAAGAACAGTTAGTGCTCTTAACCTCTGAGCCATCCCTCCAGCCCCTTGTTTTTGTTTTGAGACAAGGTTTCAACAGCCCTAGGTGTTGGGAACTGAACCCAAGTCCTCTGCAAGAGCAGAAAGTGCTCTTAACCACTAAGTCCTTTCTCCAGCCCCTGGTATACTTGAGATAGTTCCTCCTGAACTTAGAGGTCCTGGAATGACTAGACTAGTCAGTGAGCTCCTAGGACCTGTTGTTTCCAGCTGTGAACATGAGGATTACACATGATTACCACCAAACGCAGTGTTCACATGAATGCTGGGAATCTGACCTCAGGGACCCACACTTGGGTACTAAGAACTTTACCCGATGAACCATTTCCCAAGCACCACCACTTTTTGTAGACTGATTGATTGATGGATGGACTGACTGATTGATTGTGTGTGGGTCAGGGGACAACCTGTGAGGGTCAGTTCTCACCTACCTTTCATCATATATTTTGGAATTGAACTTGCATCATCTGGCATGGTGGCATGCACCTTTACCTGCTGAGCTATCTCATTGGCCCTTCAGCTCGCCTTGTCTTTTTTTTTTGTTGTTGTTGTTGTGTTTTCTTTCTAAGGTTGTAGGGTGGGTATTTTTATGTACCTAGAGTGAACTGTCTGTCTTCCGTCTGGGCAGGTGTACTCCGGCTACAGGTTCATCCTCACCGCCCGGGAGAAGAAACTCCCAATAGCCATTCTGAACATTGGACCTACTAGGTCAGATGACTTGGCTTGTCTGAAGCTGGATTCCCGATGTGGAGAGTTGCTGCCTTTAATAGACCCACAGTGACCAAAGTTTGATGTTTAGAGGCTGAAAATGGACTTTTCGTTGAGTTCTGCTGCTAAAGGTAACCCTTCTCAGAAGAAAGTGTCTAGCCAGGTGTAGTGGTTTATGCTTGTAATCCTAGCTCTCAGGAGGCTGATTAAAGAGGGTAGCCTGGCGCACAGGGCAGGTCCCCATACATAAGGTTCTAGGCTAGATTAAACCTCAGGTGTGAGACCCTAACTGCAAGTAACCAAAAGAACACAAAACCAGATGGCAGATTCAGCTTCCTGTTAGACTGAGGAGTCAGGTCGCTGACAAAAGAGACAGTTATAGACTTTACATATGACCATTTTCTTCTTTTTTTTTTTTAATTTTTTTTAAACTTTATTTACTTATTTATTTGCCTTGGTGTTTGCCTGGAACTGGAACTACAGACAGTTGTGAGCTGCCATGTGGGTGCTGGGAATCGAACCTGGGTCCTCTGGAAGAGCAGACAGTGCTCTTAACCGCTGAGCCATCTCTCCAGCCCACATATGACCATTTTCAATCAAAAGTAACTTATTTTAAAACAATGGATGGGATTTTTACTGTTTTTTTTTAACCTATTTATCTTTATTTTTTTGTCTATGATGTTTTGCTTGGATATTTATCTGTTCAACATATTCATGCTTTGCCCACAGAGGCCAGAAGAGGGCATCAGATTCCCTGGCACTGGAGTTGCAGGTTGTAATGCACTATGGGTGCTGGGAACCAAAGCAGGTCCTCATTGGGAGCAGTGAGTGCACTTGAAGGCTGAGCCATCTCTCCAGCCCCATGTTGTTGGCTTCTCTAAGGGCAGACTCTGCTGTGTGGCTTTGGCTGTTGTGACACTTGCTCTGTAGCCCAGGCTGGCCTTGAAACTGTGGGAGTCCTCTTGCTCCAGCCTCCTAAGAATTCATCTAGCTTCAAGTCTTTCTTTTTAAAATTTTATTTATTTATGTTTATGAGTGCTCTGTCTTCCTGTAGGTCTGTACTAGAGAAGAGGGCATCAGATTTTCTTTTAGATGGTTCTAAGCTGCCAAGTGGACGTTGGGTATTGAACTCAGGACCTCTGGAAGAGCAAGTGTTGCTCTTAATCCCCCAGCCACTTCTCCAGACCTTATTTCTCTCTCTTAAAAAACATAACTAAACGCAAGATGCCCTGTGGTGTGTGCTGCTTTTGCAGGGAACTAGAGTTCAGTTCCTACCTGGGTGGCTTACAGGTCCCTGAAGCTCCAGATCCAGGGGAATCCAGCATCCTCTTCTGAACTCTGAAGGCATCTGCACACCGAAACACTTGACACTTAGAAGATTAAAAGTAAATCTTTTTTAGGATGTGGGTTTTGAGACAGTTTCTCTTTTAGTCACTGCTATCCTGCAACTCTATCTGCACACCAGGCTGCCCTCAAACTCACAAAGATCCAGCTGCCTCTGCTAGCATTACAGGCATGTACCATCACTGCCCAGCTTAAGAAAAATTTGAAAGTGCATTTGAGTACATATTTTCAAAGTTTTGTGTGGTTATTTTCTTTTTTTTAAAAAATTTTATTTATTTATTTATTTATTTATTTGCCTTGGTGTTTGCCTGGAACTGGAACTATAGACAGTTGTTAGCTGCCATGTGGGTGCTGGGAATCAAACCCGGGTCCTCTGGAAGAGCAGACGGTGCTCTTAACCACTGAGCCATCTCTCCAGCCCCGGTTATTTTCTTTTTAAAAAATATTTATTATGTATACAGTATGCAGAAGAGGGCACCAGATCTCATTATAGATGATTGTAAGCCACTATGTGGTTGCTGGGAATTGAACTCAGGACCTCTGGAAGAACAGTCAGTGCTCTTAACTTCTGAGCCATCTCTCCAGCCCCATATTTTACTTTTTAAAAAAATTTTATGTGAATTGGTGTTTTGCCTGCATATATAACTGTGTAAGGGTGTCAGCTCTTGGAATTACAGACAGTTGTTAGCTGCCATGTGGGTGCTGGGAATCAAACTTAGGTCCTCTGGAAGAACAGTCAGTGCTCATAACCGCTGAGTCATCTCTCCAGCCCTGTGTGGTTATTTTCTAATTACAGAATTTTTATCACTTCAAGAAGAAACTATCTGCCAATAACCAGTGATTCCCACACTTCTTCCACACTACTACCCAACCTCTAAGAATAAATGCTTTTTTTCTGTGCCCATCCCTCCATCTATACCTACTCCTGTCAGTGTGCCCATACCTCCACCTATACCTACACCTGTCAGTGTGCCCATACCTCCATCTATACATACACCTGTCAGTGTGCCCATACCTCCATCTATACATACACCTGTCAGTGTGCCCATACCTCCACCTATACCTACACCTGTCAGTGTGCCCATCCCTCCATCTATACCTACACCTGTCAGTGTGCCCAT
>PVIH01026394.1:0-18845 GCA_004025045.1 Sigmodon hispidus | reverse complement strand
TAGGACCATTTGACTGGAAAATCTTTTCCCAACCCTTTATTCTAAGCCTGTGTCTGTCTTTGCAGCTTAGGTGTGTTTCTTGTAGGCAACAGAAGGATGGCTTCTGTTGTTGTATCCATCTTGTTAGTGTGTGACGTTTTATAGGAGAGTTGAGTCCATTAATATTAAGGGAGATTAGTGACCATTGATTCATATTTCCAGGACATAGTTTTATGAGAAATAAATGAGAAACTAGAATAGAAGGATTATATGAGGAGAGGGGAGAGCAGAGAAAAGAAAGGGATATAGGCTAATGGCCTTTTGATAAACATACATAAACCAACTACTGTAGAAGATCTCACCAGGCTACAGCTATACATCTTATGCCACCAATTAAATTATACACTGCCAGTAATTGGTTACATATTGTTAAGTCATCAGCCAAGGGGTTGCCATGGAAATCCACCCTTCAAAGATCACAGGTATTGCCAAGGTTCTTAGTTGCTCTCCAAATCCTGATGGTTATGTCTTATTGATGAAGACAATACAGACTTATATTATGGAACACAGAGAAGTTAAGCTGGTGTCCAACTAGAATCTTCAACCCTATTGACTAGCTTACATGATATTGGAAGTTTTCCTGTACACTACTGAAAGATAAAGGTCATTATCAAGATAAAGGTCATTATCAATACCATTCAGATATAAAATCTAGTGGCATAAATGACATGGAAGAAACTAACTACTTTATAAGAATTGGATTTAAAATGCCCCTCCATAAGACAGAACCCATGCTTGACACTGTTAAAGTGGTCCCAAACCTGAGACTAAACAGGTTGGAGCTAGAAGAAAGCCTACTACTATTGTTATGCTAAGGTAGTACAATGATAAAATAATTCCTAAAGATATATTTCTCCATAGGTACCCCATTTAATCATCAGCAGAAAGACTTCTTGCTGTAGGTGGAAATTAACACAGAAATACACAAGTGGATAATGTACAGAGGGTAAAAGGTTTTAGAGCACTCAGTTCTACATGGGTTGTCCTCCTCAACCCCCTCCTCTCAGGGGATCTTTGAGATTCAAAAAAGATATAAGAGCTACAAGTGATGGATGACTCTAAGGAAATAGTGTCTGCATGCAACAACAGGGCTGATGCACATATGAACTCACAGAGATTATGGCAGTAAGCACTAGACCAATACAGATTCATTCCAGATGGAATTCTGGCTTGAGGGGAAGTGGACACAGTTCCAGGTCTTAGCCAATAAGATAGTTACAATTGATACCTGCTAGGATAGGGAAGTAAGTTTCTTCTAGTGGAGTGACACCTGAGTATATCAACCATACTACAGGGCAGGCTCTATACCCATGAGTAGTTAGTAAAGCATAAACTTTATATGCTATAAAGGATAAATATTTTATTAAGGAATAACTTAATAATTTTTTTACAAAGAAATAACCCATATATACAGGAAAAGATAAATTCAGTGTCTGAATCCTTGGAGGACTGGGAACCAATTCAGTGTTGCATCCTGATGCCTGATCTGATGATCTTTACCATCCCAGATAATCAGAGAGCAAGATGCATAGGTGTGGTGATATATTGTATATTAAATAAAATTAATCTGGAGTATCAGAGGACAGAATCATTCATAGCCAAGCCATGAATGTCAGTAAGTGGTGACACATAACTTTAATCTTATTATTTGGGAGACAGAGATCCATCTTGATCTCTGTGAGTTCAAGGTCTAACAGTCAGGTAATGGTGACTCTACACTTTAGTTCCATGATGTTTGCACTAGGGAGGCAAAGGCAGGAGAATCTCTGTGAGTTCGAGGCCATCCATGTCTACAAAGCAGGTTTCAGGACAACCAGGACTGTTACACAGAAATCCCTATCTCAAAGACAAACAAACAAAAAACAAAAACAAAAAAGATTGTAGAAATATCTTTGTCCTCTAATATTCCAGACTAATTTTATTAAATATACAATATGTCATCACACATAGGTGCCTTAGATTTAAAGCTGGATCCATGCCACACCCTAAGGGCTGTATCCTAATGTCAAGGTGGGAGGGTATGTCTTTCCTACTACAAGTTAGCTAACACAAAACAAACTCAATGTTTTGTTTTGGTTTTGTGGTCTTTTTGTTTCTGTGTTTGTTTTGGGCATTTTTGTTCTCATTGATTTTTTTTTTCTTTTGTGTTTTGATGAAAGAGAAAGAAGGAGAAAGAAGAAAAATTCCAGTGGGTAGTAAGGTACAGGCAGTCAGGGAGGAATAGGGAGAAGGGAAAAACATGATGAAAACATGTTGTAAGATAAATCATTCTTTAAAAAATAAAAGAAGAAAAAAAGAAATTCAGGTCTAATTTCATAGCTTTAACAATGTCCTGAACACAGGGTGAACAACTGAGGATTGGACCCAGAGCTTCACATGTTCTATACCTCACATGTGATATACCACTGAGGAACACAATCTTCTTTTTGAATAGGCCTTCTTTAATTTGTGGCTAGGCTGTTATCATCAAGGTTACTTTATGGTACTATGTTTTTAATTTTTTCTGTTGCTCTGATTAAACATTATGACCAAAGGCAACCTGGGCATGAGAGTATTTATTTGGCTTACATATTCTGAATTATAATCTACTGAGGGAAACCAAGACAGGAACTCAAACTGGGCAGGAACCTGGAGTCTGGAACAAAATAGAAACCATCGAGGAACTTTACTGGCTTGCTTCCTATGGCTTTCTCAGACTACTTTCTTATATAGCTCAGAACCCCCTGAGCAGGGATAGCCTGGTCCCTCCTGAATCAGTATTTAATCAAGAAAATACCACACAGACTTGTATACACTCCCATATAGTGGAGACCTTTTTCTCAGTTAAAGTTCCCTTTTCTCAGATGACCCTGGCTTGTGTCAAGTTGACAAAAAATCTCACCACAGCATGGTAATATGGTTGCAACATCTCTAGCCATACGTTCCAGATAAAAAAGAGAAGATGCTGAGTCAGGTTCCTATACGGAGATTTCTCAAAAGCTCTGCTGAGATACTTGAGTCTACATTTTATTAACTACCTTTTATCTGAAGTAGAAGCTCAGAAAAATATTTATTGTTAAGAAATTTTTTTTTTTGCATTTTCAGGAGAAAGAACAAGGGTGGATATTATGCAGTTGACTTTCTGTTTATCTTTGATTGCTGAGATCACATCTTTATAAAGGTTAATAGCTTCATCAGAAGGAAAATGGAACTTTATTTTCAGATTGGAAAGAAACTTGACTACTTGATATAGAAAGGGTCTTAAATTGGCTTACATGGTCAAGAACATTTTTACTGGTTTACAAGAAAACCTTTGTTTTCTTGAGCATAGGTGGAAGAGATAAACCACAGCAAGCTCTCTGATTTCAGTTGTTACTGATGGTAAGGGTGACATTAGGAATAACAACCCCATGGGCATTTAGCCAGGCAGAAATTTTAAAGCCTCAAGTAAATATCAGAGCTCTAGTCTCATCAACACTATCCCCAGTCTTGAGACTAGAAAGGGAATTAGCAACAATAAACACTATATATTACTCTGTGACATAGAATAGCATCCTCATAAACATCATTAGTACCCAGGGTGTCTAGACAGAGTGGGATGACAAGATCAAAAGAAAAGGGAAGACATTTTCTGAGGTTGGCTGGGACACTGAAGAAAAACTCATGCATAGGTCTGTGATGAGAGGAATTTGATGAGCAGGACACAGTGATTAAGGAGCTAACACTTTCATTGTCACTGCTTGACAAGTCTAGTGTAGAGGTTTAAATTATGCTGTTTCAATTTTTGTTGTGGTTTAATATCTAATTGTTTATACTACTGTATTGCTTGGTCCTAAAAACTCATATAACTAAAATATGTGTCTAAAATTTGTAAACCAATATCTCCATTTTATTTGTCTTCATTTTACTTAATGTGAATTTCTATAATGTGAGAAAAAAATCTCACCTTTTCACTTCCAACACCCTAAATTAAGTTGTGGGAGCTTCAAGAAATAGCTTTTTAAAATATTTTCTGAATAAGCTCCTACCATGTGATAATGTACATGAAAGGACTTTATCAATAGCAAGAGGTGGTGTGGATGTTAGGTAGACTCATGTTGTTAGTATAGCTTTATAGTTGTGTACCTGAAGAACAAGTAGTTTAAGGAATATCAGCAAATATAATTACATTTTTTCCCGTGTGACTCTAAATGCAAAGCAAATGATTGTGAGAAATGAACATTTAAGAAAGAGCAAGCTAAGAGGTGTGGAGAAGAGAGAGTGATTGGAAGGGGTGGGAGGGGGAAGGGAGCTTGAAGAAGGATATACACGGATAAAAAATATGACTTTATTCATAATAAAAAAATAAAAAAGAAAGAGCAAGCCCTTACAATTGAATTTTGTTTGAAAAATTATCAGTAAAATGAAATGGTCAGAAAATCATCTCAAAAAGCAAAGTGCCAAACAGAGTACAAGGGAGCTTCACTGTTCTGTGATGCTGAAACTGTCAAAGTTCAGCTTCTCTGGTCTTGACAGGTCATTTGAGAACCACCACTGGCTTCTAGCAACACAAAACCTTCCCTTTTCTGTAATAGAGAAGTAGCAAGGTACTGCTCCTTCTCTGAGAAATAAGCTGGGTGAGCAAATACATGTCAAGGCCGTCTAATCCTTGACAGGATATTCCTCTTAACAGTCTTATTAAATAAAATTAAAATAATAAAATGAAATGGGATCAAATTTAAAAATCCTCTCTAAGCTCCCCAAGTTAGGGTAGACATATTTATGCCTTGAGCTATAAGAGCTTCAGTTACCACGGCTCTAATAATGTGGTCTAATGAGTTGGAAAAATGATGGGTTGGTGGTTGCATGACTGAACACTATAGCTGACAGCTTGGCTCAGGCAGTCTGTGGAGTGTTTTAGAAAGATGTATGAAGTGGGATAAACAGTATTATGATAGAGGAGATTCTTGAATGAGGAATATTTTTTTCTTTGTTGTGATTCAATTACTTCCTGGTCACTGCCCAAATCTATCTTAATGTTTTTAGAGTCCTTTAAAATCCCAAAGAAGGTCATTGGGAATTTATTGACAAATTTTCCAAGAGGTATGCCATAGAAGCAGTCTCTAAATGAGGGAATAAAGACATGAATGTTAAGAGTAAAGCCATATTCTGTATTCTGTCAATCCTCTGCTTCATTACTTATGGAGAACTTAAGAACTCACTTGGAAACATTAATAATAAGTGGTTCTGATTATTAGAATATTTTCATTATGTTGTTAAGAAATAAGATATTCTACAAACAATGACTTTCTAACTTTACACACGTAATTTTTGAAATATTTGAAGGCTACTTTCATGCATATATTAAACTGTTTTTTCTCTCTGATTAACTGAGCATGGGAGCTTCAACTATTCATCGTGGAAAATGCTTGTCTGCTTTTTACCGTAGTGGGCTACTTGGCTCTATTCAGATGCTATTTTATCAGATTCCTTTCTTATTATGGGATTTGTGAAAATAAATCTAGGTTTCCATGTCAGAAAGATTTTTCCCTTGTTCTGGATGTTCTATGTTTACTATATAGATTAATTTACCTATTTAGTAAATTTGTTTATCATTTTACATACTATATAGTACAAATAAAATGAGTAATAACTTTAGATATGACTAATAAACATGTGTAATTTCATTGTTGTTGTAGCTTCCATTTCTATAATGCCATTTTCACCGCAACTAGATTTTTTTTTGTTGAAAAAATTTTTCCTTCAGTGTACTAACTAATGATGAGAATTGCAAAGAACAGGACAATGTAGAAAGTAATGTGATTCAGACCTAGGAACTGTCCTGCAGGGCAACAACTTGTTAATCTAAAATATTAAAATAAAGTACATATTAAGTTCCATAAAATTGTTA
The DNA here is from genome assembly GCA_004025045.1 of Sigmodon hispidus. Taxonomy (NCBI): domain Eukaryota; kingdom Metazoa; phylum Chordata; class Mammalia; order Rodentia; family Cricetidae; genus Sigmodon; species Sigmodon hispidus. The sequence continues at coordinate 12,937 of PVIH01026394.1, read as the reverse complement.
TAGACTTCATGACTTACTATTTTTAAAATGAATTTTATTGTAATCCATAAAGTGTTTTTGAATAGGGAATGATTGTAAATCTATGACTAATTCTAGCCAGCTTCTGTTTTTGAAAATAAATCTGTATTGGAATCCAGTCACGCTTATTTATGTACATACTCATTATGGCTGCTTTAGCAGGTAACAGAGATAGAAGGAATGCATACATATTACAAAACTCAAATATTTACTAATGATGCTTCATAGAAAGAGTTTAGCGATCTCTGAAATGTAACTTTACTCTTATAATTATCAGAGTTTAGCGATCTCTGAAATGTAACTTTACTCTTATAATTATCATTTTTTCTGCAAGACACCAGTAGCATAATAACATCCTGTTCCATATCTAACCTGAAAAGAATCTAAAAACATACTTCAGTCCTTCCCCTTTCATATATAATCTTCACCATATTCTTACTCTTTACAGAACCACCTTTAATTTTTTCTCCTTACTATTCTTCCTTTCTCTCTTTTGTCTCACTTGAACATGCTTCAGTGTGACCTTCACATTACTCAGCAGTCCTCATAATAACTTTGTTCATGTTTCCTAAGTGACTTTCATATTGTTAGCTTGGGAATGAAACATTCTTACTAAACATCTTACCTATCATAACTCATCAGATGCAGTGGACTTGCTCCTTCTTAAATCACTTTCTCCCTTTGGCCATCAGGACATGATTCTCTTTCACTTTGCTTTGTTTTCTTTCATCTTCCCTCTTTTAAACATCATAGTGCCCTAGGGATCCATCTTTAGATCTCTTCATTTCTCTGTCAATACTCACTCCCTAGGTGCTATCATTATAGAGTGTCTGTGTGTGTGATGACTTTCACATCATTAGCTCACTCCTCTGCACTGGACTCTAGTCCCAACCAGATATCTCCATTTGGATGACTAACAAAAATCTTAAATTTAGCAGGTTATAAAACAAAGTCTGAATTTACCTCACACAAAGTAACTCCTTTCACAAGGTCATTTGTGTTTTAGTAGAAATAAATAGCAGATATTTTTTTGTTTACATTAGATATGGAAGCCTTGTTTTTGATTCCTCTCTTTTCTTTTATATTCGAACTGAATTGATCAGCAAATCCAGTCTGGTTTACATTTCAAAATGTACCCTAAGTTTCACTATTTTTTTTTTTACTTTCACTACTCTTACTATGCTGGTCATGTCTACCATTATATTATATCAGACTCATTTTAAAACTCTCCCAAACAGTTTCTTTGTTTCTACCCCTCATCCAAGAGCTTCATTGTGACCTCACATTTTTTTTTTGTAAACACAGCAGTGTCATGTCTGCCCTGCTCCTTCAGTCACTTTTCTTCTTACAATTAATTTTCAATTCCCTTGTGACATATGGATCCCCACATAAACACTGCCTGATCTAGGCCCCTTTTTTCTCTGATCTCATATCAAATACACTTTGTGTTATTCAACCCTCTGAGGCCACACTGGCCTATTTGATGATTTGCAAGCACACTAAATATACCACAATACTTAACTATGCTGTTTTGACATTCTTTTGCCTATATAAACGCAGGGTTTCTATCTTGATAACATTCAGAATTTGGCTCAAAACTTACCTTAGCAAAGTATTAGTGTGAGATAAAATAGTTAGAGAGAATAAAATCTTATCAGAGTAAATATAATTTATGTATTCAGTAAAAAAAAACCATTCATTTCACTAGGAAGATGTAACAAGCCTTGATTTACATATAATTAACATGAAGCATCTGTTAATTGCATAAGTAACACAACAAAAGTAAACAGAAATGTAATGAAAATGTGAGATCAGTATAAACTCAGTCACACTGAACTTGATAGAAAGGAAAATGAGAAATACCCTTCAACAAATTGGCACAGGTGACCCCTTCCTAAATATAACACCAGTGGCACAGACACTAAGAACAACAATCAATAAGTGGGATCTCCGGAAACTGAGAAGCTTCTGCAAAGCCAAGGACACTGTCAATAGGACAAAACGACAGGCTACAGAATGGGAAAAGATTTTCACCAGCCCTACAAGTGATAGAGGACTGATCTCTAAGATATATAAACAACGCAAGAATCTAGAGCCCAAAACCTTGAATAACCCAATCAAAAAATGGGGTTCAGCTCTAAAAAGAGAATTCTCAGCAGAGGAATTACGAATGGCTGAAAGGCACCTGAAAAAGTGCTATCATCTTTAGCCATTAGAGAAATGCAAATCAAAACAACTTTGAGATACTACCTGAAACCTGTTAGATTGGCTAAGATAAAAGACACAGAGGACAGCCTATGCTGGAGAGGATGTGGAGCAAGGGGAACACTCCTCCATTGTTGGTGGGTGTGTTAGCTTGTTCAGCCACTCTGGAATGCAGTATGGCGGTTTCTCAGAAAACTGGGACTCACTCTCCCCAAAGAACCAGCAATACCACTTCTGGGTGTATACCCTAAAGATGCACATTCACACTCCAAAGGCATTAGCTCAACTATGTTCATAGCAGCATTATTTGTAATAGCAAGAACTTGGAAACAACCTAGATGCCCCTCAACTGAAGATTAACAAACTGTGGTACATCTACACAATGGAGTACTACTCAGCAGTAAGAAAAAAATGATATCTTAAAATTTCCAGGCAAATGGATGAATTTGGAGGCTATCCTCCTGAGCTGGTATCACAAACCCAGAAAGATAAGCATGGGATGTACTCACTCATTAGTGAACTTTAAACAAAAAGCTTAGCACACCCAAGCTGCAAACCACAAACACTGAACATCTTGGAATCTGAAAGACCTTGGACCGGCACCTTGGATCTCATTCCCTCCAAAGGAACACCTAACTCAGTCTTGATATTGGGATGAGGAGAGTGGATCTGCCAGGAGTGGATGCTGAACTAAGTCATATTGGGACCATGGGACCTTGTGGAACTTGCTGAGGAGGAGATAAAGAGATGTGGAGAAGAGAGTGCAACTGGAAGGGGTGGGAGGGGGAAGGGAGCTTGAATAAGGATATACACGGCTAAAAAATATGACTTTATTCATAAAAAATTCAAATTTTAGTAATGGGTTAAGTACATTTATGACTTGTAAACTTGGAAATTTTGATATTTTATTAGTCTCAATAGAATAGAAGCACCTAAAATCTTATACTTATAAACTACAACATATATTTCTAATAGAATGCAATTAAAATATGTTATTTAATAATCGATAAGGCAACACTAGCCAAATGCTGTCAGGAGTAATAAAAATATAGTTAAAAACTTCATGTACTTCAAATTTTAAATACTTTTGTTTGTGATTCATGGGTTATTGAAAGTTTCACAAATAAAGTCAAACACTTAGAAATTAACTATAATAAAAATACAAAACATTAAGTTATGTGACATACAAGGGAACATTTAGAAAGAAAAATCAAAGTCAATACATAAAGACTAGAAAAATGAAACAAAGAGACTCTTTAAGAAAGAAGAGTTGTGGTATAATATATGGATTATTGAATAATTTATTTCAATTTTATTTCATATAGAAGTAAAAATTACAGTTGCAATGTGCAACATGCTGCTGGCTAAATTGAGCTGATTAGCATATGTATTACATTATACACTAATAAGGAGGAAACTTAAAATATTTTATCTGAGGATGTGTTCAGCTCTAAATATGACATGTATATTCCATGCACACTCATGTACATATGATATGAGCAGTAATTAGACCCAGGGAACTAATTTAAAAATGTTTTAAAGAAGACATGAATTTGAGAAGAGGTCTTGGTGGAGATTGATAAGGAGAGTCAGGGGCTAGACATGATTAAGATACATTGTGGACATGTAGGAAATTCTCACAAATAAATAAATAAATAAATAAAATGGAATAATTAAAAGCACTCATGCTTATAGAATAAAACCAATCAATAAAGCTAAAAGCCTAAGCTTAGAAATATTCCCATTCTTACTGTGTTAGTCCTCTCTATTTATTAATAAATAGCAGGTGTTATAAAAAATTTAAACCATCTAATCTCAGCAAATTTTCCTGTGTTGTGAAAGACTTAACAATATTTTGATTTTGCAATGGAGAACATCCAGTTTTTGCTTAATAGATGCTATTACACTGGACTCTAAACTTTCTGCTGGCTAGTGGTATTGAGAAGATTAGATAGTATCTGTCAGGTGTAGCTTCCAGGCAATTGGAGAGTCATAATGGCCAACAAGTCTGCAATATACTGTGTTGATGAATATTAACATATTAAATGTATTACATGTGCTTACATTTTGTTAAAATTTACTTTTAGCTGACACATAAACACAAGAATTGTACATATTAATTGGATCCCACATTACATAACTCTGCATATATGCATAATACAATGTTTAAATCAGGTTAAGCATCATAATATCTTTAAATATTTATAATTTCCTTTTGGTAAAAGCTTTAAAAGCCTATCCAGGTTTTTATTATATACACATATATATTATATACTATGTAATTGTTCCTCGTATGTATCTCTGTCATTTTCATCAAAATTTTCCCACCTGTTCTCTACTTCTACTCTTCCCTGCCTCTGGGGTTTCTTGTGTATTTTGCATATCAATACCTTGTCATTCAGATGTACAGTTTAAAAATATGTTATACTACCTATGTAGGTTGGCACATGCCTTTAATCTCAGCACTTGGGAGCAGAAACAGTTGGATTGCTGACTCTGAGGCCATCCTGGCCTATAGAGCAAGTTCCAGGACAGCCAGGGCTAGACAGGCAGACTGTGTCTTGGGAAAAACAAAACCAAACAAGCGAAACTCAAATATTTTCTTCCATTCTGTGGACCATCTCATCACTCCACTGTTTCCTATGCTCTGTAGAAGCTTTATAGTTGATGCTATGCCATTTGTCTAATTTTTATTTTAGTTTTTGCTGTTTTTTCTCAAAAATTTTCTTGTTCAATTCCATATTATGAAGTGCTTCTATATTTCTTCTCTTAGTTTTATTGTTTAAAGTAGTATTTTTATATTTTCAATACAATTGGAGTAACTTTTTATATCTATCAAGGAGTCTGCTTACTTTATCCATGAATATCTAGGTTTTTTTGTCATTTATTGAGAGGACTATACCTTCTCTATACTCTTGACACATTAAAATTCAGTTAGTGAGTGTGCTTTTCCTCTAGTTTCTCTATAGAATAGTATATATTATGTTGTTTTGATTGTAGATTTGTATAATATTTTCAAGTCTAGTAGTATAGCATCTCCTCTTTTGTTCCTTTTAATCAAGATGTTTTTTGACAACTGTGTGCATGTGAACAGAAATTTCTTACACAGTATGTTTAGGGTTGACTTTTCTAGTTTTATAAAAAAAAATGTCATTGTTATACTGATAGGGGTAGATTTAAACCTGTAAATCACTTTGGATAATATAGATATTTTTTTGTCTGCTTGAGAGTGTATTAAAATATAGCACCACAATAATATCTGTATACAATATATAACCATTGTTATTATTATGTACAATATGTAGCATGAGCTGAGATGCCTCTTCTAATTGAGAAGTTTTTTAAACTCTCATTTTTTTCTTTTTCTTTTTTATTATGAATAAAGTCATATTTTTATCCATGTATCCCCTTGTTCAGACTCCCTTCCCTCTTCCCACCCCTCCCCATCACTCACTCTTCTCCCCATCACTTTATCTCCTCCCCAGCAAGGGCAGGAGGTTCCAAGGTTCCAAGGTCCCAAGGACCCAAGGTCCCAAGGTGACAAGGTCCCAAGTCTTGATGTTGAGATGAGGAAAGCAGATCTGCCTAGAGTGGGTGCTAATTGAGATTTTTTTTTGTCCTTTCATGAACATCTCCCCAGTGCCCTCATGCCAGCCTTTTACCTTCCCTTCTAGTCTATTCTCTTTTATTTTAAGATTTTAACTTTTTAAGAATTCATGTTTGTGTGAAATCACATGATACTTGTCTTTATGTACCTGCCTTATGTTAGTTACTTAATAAAGTACTTAAGTTCTACATCTTTTGACAAAAAATGACAGAATTTCCTTCTTTATATGGCTGAACAGTAGTTATTATGCATATATTATCTTTATCATTGCATCATCTGATCTACACTTCTGAAGATTCCATTTTTGGCATTTGAAAATAGGGCTGCAATAAATATGGGGATACAGATATCTCTTTCACATACTGACTCCATTTTCTTTGGTTGTATATCTAGTGGTGAAATGTAGCAGTTCTATTTATTTATTCATTTAGGAAACTTTATACTGTTTTTCTATAATGTCTTTAATAGTTTATATTATTTTCTTTACTTTTGGATTTTTTTGTGGCAGGGTTTTTCTGTATAACAGCTCTAGATGTCCTGTGTCCTGTTACTTACTCTGTAAACCAGGCTGACCTTGAATTCTCAAAAATCCTTCTACCTCTCCCTCCTTAGTACTGGTAATAAAGGCATGCAACACCACCACATGGCATCCAGTTTATATTCATATAACAATGTATATGCATTGTCTTTACATCCCCACCAAGACATGCTATTTTGGGTCTTTAAAAATAGTCATTCTAATAAAAATAAAAGGATTTTTCTTCATTTGCTAATATACTTTTCAAAAGACTATGTGTGTGTGTATACACATTTACCTGTAAAAAAATTATACATTCATAGTATGTAAATTTTATTTATATCTTCTCTTTACCATTCCCTCTTTCTCTTCATTTGTTCCTTTTCTCTCTTCCTTTGTATTTTTGAGACAAGGCCTAATCCCATAGCCTAAACTTGTCTCAGTTTTATTATATGGCCTGGACTGACCTCTTAATCTTAATGCTAGAAAACAGCATGGCATCCTGAATGTCATTCTTTCAGCAATAAGGATAGCTTTGTTATTCTCTGGAGGCAAAAGATGAGTAAGAAATAGAAATAGGAATGTTTAATTTATAGAGAACTTGCATAAGAGTGAAACAGAATAAATGGGAAGGAGAATAGACAGCCCCTCTGGATTATGAACTTCCAAAAATACATTGCAGTAGGAGGCTTCTTACTCTAGTCATAGACAATAGAAAGTATACAGAATGGAGCCATTTCTGAAAGCAATCTTCAATACCTATACATCTCCACTGGCATACAGTGTACTATATTGATACCACAAAACTTTTCATATACTGTTTTTTTGTGGAAGTCAAATGATTATTGAATGATTGGTGAATAATTTGGACTATATTTGAAGGTATAGTTTCTCACGTGGAGAATATAACAAGATATTTTTGCTATTTCGGGTGACAATTTTAACCCTGGTTTAAATCTGGTTTAAATGGAAACATTTGATTTTCCTTATAATTGAGTATAAATAAATCTGAAATAAATATCAGTCTTCCAGAGGTCTCAGAGGTCTGTAATCTTGATAAACTTCTCTATCTCTTACCTTGAATTATACTTTGTCAGCTAAGGAACAAACATTTCTAAGTAAACCCAAAATATGTGGGGAACATAGTACAAAACCTATAAAAGGGCTTGGGGCTATAGTACAGTATCTGCTTATTATGAGCAAGGTTATATGGTCAAGGCCTTAAAGTAAATGAGGTCAACAACATCCCATCACCAATAAAAACAAAAACACAATAACAACTACAACAAAACAAAACAAAGTTGGAGAAAAATTGTCTTTGGAGATTTTTTTTACAGCAATTATGTATTTAATTTTGTATCAATATATAGATTACCTTAGACATATATAACAATTTCAGATTTAAATTTGTACAAATATACAGATTATCTCAAACAAAGATATAAAATAATTTCCCATTTGTATCAATATATAAGCATCTATATCATAGCAATTTGTCTTTGGCTCATCTTTGGCTAATAATTGTTTACAGGTAAATACAATAATCTACGAATATCTTTTCTGGAACTCTGCATGGGGATGTTCAGCTTTCTCCCAGAGAGATCAAGAACAAAGTAGGCCATCTGGTCTGTGTTCCTGGGCTCTATCTCACCTACCCATACCCCAACAGGGGTCTGGTCTTCTAAAATCATTAAGATATACCAAGGTCACTGGTACCTTGGAGCCCATTCCCTCCAAAGGAATACCTGACCCAGTCTTGATGCTGGGATGAGGAAAGCAGATCTGTCTGGAGAGGATGCTGAACTAATCCACCTTGGGACCTTGGGATTTTTTTATGTGTGAAGTTGATCCACAAAAATTGAGAAATGAAAAAAAAATCTGCTTAAGGATTATTTTTCTAGCACATGCATTATTTGTTTATAATAAATAATAAAATAATTAAGTATATCCATTCCTTTGTTTTGAGCATTTTGAATTGAGTCAACCTTAGAAATGGAGCAACACTTTCATTATATAATTGAAATCACTTTATCTCAACACTCATTTTTAATGATAGTGGTAAAATTTCTGTATAGGATCATGCCTCTTCTTTGAGAGTATTGTGGACTATCCTCAAGCCTTCATAAAGGGCACAATCTTCTTCTATTTGGGGCAAGTAAACAAATGAGAACAGAGAAAGAAGACAAAGAAGTCACTAACAGACTCCATGAAAAATAAGAACATGTAACACTTTAAAGGGGAAATATGAAGTCAAAAATTTCATTCTAGGAGAAAGTTTATAATGATCTAATTTTAAAAACTGAATTTGATTTAAGTAGATCCAATTTTTTAACCAGTTCCATGACTTAAGTTGACTTTTCAAGATTTCTACAAATCAATATCTCCTTAGGTATAATTTATATTTGTTGCTACAGTGGAAATTACAATCCCAGACATGGTCCTCTCAGTGGAAGAAAAGCTTAAACAATTCTGAAAATAGTTTAAATGATCATAAAATAACCAAATTATAGAAAGATTTCCCAGAAAAACTCTAATAATGACTTTAAATAGAGCCAAAAATACAAGTTTAATTAAAAGTGAGTCAAGCCAGATTTCAGGCAGTATACACTTAATATTATAAAATAGTTACTCTTTTCTTGGGATTTTGGTTGGTTGAATATTACATTGTGAAATCATGAATCTGTAAAATTGTGATTTTGAAAGCTGAGACATCATTTTATATCTATAATATTTCCTATTGTTAAAACTAGTATACTTTAATTTATTGAAAGTATTTGTCTCTCAATGAGTGATAATTCAATACATTCATGCAACGTGCTATCAAATGAAGATTGTAAGCCTTTCTCATTATTTTCTGTCAGGCAATGAATTTTCAGGTTGTGTCTTTCTTGAAACTCATTTTACTGATTTGGGGACACTTATAATTAGGTCACATTTTTCCCTATTGTAGCAACAAGCTACAGGGGTAAAGAGCATTGTTTCATCTGTGTTCTCTGGTTATATCCCCCAAATTTTGCCTGGTGTTTCCAATTTCAAGGGTTGATGTTTTTTTTTTTTCCTTTAAGCTGAACTCCTGTTACCTCAGGGAGGATAACCAGGTGTGTGGTGTTGGGCAGTGGAGTGGGTCTTGCCAGGAAGGAATCTAGAGTGTGGTGGTATTGTAGTCTGGTGGCAGGACTCTTCCCCTGAACTTTGTTTACTAACTTTTATCTTTTGGAAAATGAAAACAGTATTTTGAGTTGAAGTTCCTAGACCTGTATTTGTTTCTTCTCTTACTCATCACCAAGTCCTGTTTAGCCATCTTGCTAAATACTCTTCAATGCCTCACTGACATTTCTACACTTATTTTTCCAAAATATTGTTAGAGTTTTCTATTTCTTGGTATCTTAAAATCATCTCCTCTAGCAGAGTGAGGACATAAAACTATGTCTTCGATTTAGTCCATGCTAATTTATTATAGAGATATTTTTAACAGCACTGAGTATAAGTTGAGAATTATTTTTCAACATGTTAGAGATGTTATGATGATTCAGCCTGATGAATTTCAATAGACATGTTTAAATTAGGGGGAATTCCTTGTAACTAAGATCTAACCCATATCTTTGGTATTATCTTTACTTATTCTAAGTAGAAAGAATCTATATAAAATAAGAATATTTAGATTCTCAATTCCACACTTACTGCACATCTTTCTTGTACATACTTAATTTATATTTTTCTTATACATGCCCACTTTGTGTTATCTTAAGGAGCACTAATCACTTGTTTTGTTGAAACTTTTGGATGATTTATTTCAGTTCTATATTCTTTACTATCAAGAATTTCATCTGTACTCCTTTCCACCAGCACATCTAGCCATATTTCTCAATTCCTTTTTCATTATCTAGCCAGGTAAGTATCCCTGACTTCCCCATTCACCTTTTCCATAATCAACAGCTGTAGGCTACATTCCACATACAATGCTCTGACCTAGTCTGGCCTCCCCTGATTGCACCACAAATGCTCTTTGGGCTTCTCCCTTTGATCTTCCCTATTGATCCATCAAGTCACAAGATGACCCTTTCCCCAGACCTATGCCAAATACAGCCTTTCCACCCAGACAGACTCTTTAGCTAGTCCTGACCCACTTGACATAAGCCATTTCCAATCTTTAGGCCCAACCTGTTTGGACTTCTTCTCTTCTGCCTCAATGGCAGAGATTGAGAATTCAATAAAGAAATACAACTGCCAAAATGTCACTTCAAAAAACACCAAAACTGAAAAATTAAGCCAGTATCTTTTCTTCAAACTTACCGGTCCTGCAAAAATGTTTCATATTACCTAAATGAACTCCAGGTCACATAATTTAAAAGAACAATCATAAACCTCATCAAAAGAGTTCAATGAGTTTTAAGGAAATACAAATAAATCAATTAATGAAATTAAGGAGAAAGAACATAAAGAGAATAAACACCCATGAATATTGTTCAAGAAAATAGAAACCAAAAGCTAATAGAAATGATGTAGAGAATGCAGGATTTTATAATGAAATCAATAAGGAGATAGAAATATTGAAGAGTATTAAAGCTGAAGTGAAGATGGAATTTGAAAACTACTCAACTAGAATGCTCAAAGGAAAGACTTGCAAGTAGATGAATCAAGCAAAAGATGAACTATCAGGTTCCACATATAAAGTGAAACAGCTATTCCAAATAAGCAAGAAATATGAAAAAATTCAAAACACAGGAAAGAAACTCACAGGAACTGTGTTGTACAATGAAGAAAAACCCTTCAAATTGTATCCATAGATAAAATGGAAGAATCCAAGTAATTGACATAGACTAGGTGATCTTCAACAAGATTTAAGAAGAAAACATTCCTAAACTAGAGAAAACTATACCAATTCAGATACAAGAAACACATAAAACACCGAAAAGACAAGAGCAGAAAAGAAACTTATTCCATAATATGCTTAAAGCACAAAGTATGCATGACAAAGAAACTGTATTTTGAAAGCTCCAAGAGAAAAAAAATACAAGGTGCATATAATGACAATCTCATCAGAATGATTTCTGAAAGAAAAAATAATAGCCAGATGATTCAGGAACAATGCATTTCAGGCCTTACAAAACTATTATCAACCAACACAGGTTAATATACCATATAAAGCTATCTGCCATAATTAAGGAAGAAAGAAAACATTCCACAATATAAAGAGCTTAAGAATATTTATATACAGCAAACAAATCTTTAAAAACAAAGAAAAAAAAGGATATTTTAAGACAAAAGAGATGAGTGAACACACCAGAAAGTGTGGAAAGAAACTAATAATTATTAAAATGCAAAATACTGCCAAGGATATAAACAAAATCCAAATAAAACAGTATGGTGACCATAATTAGCACCCATATTTTCAATAATTTGAAATATTAATTAACTCAGTACTCCATTCTAGACACATGAATTCCATGTCTTTCTTTCTGGGCCTGTGTTATCTCACTCAGGATGATACTCTCCAAATACATCAATTTGCTTGAAAATTTTAGGCTGTCCTTCTTAATCACTCAGCAATACTCCATTGTATAGAGATATCACAACTTGTTAATCCATTTTTAAGGTGGGGGGCACCTAGATTGTTTCCAGGTTATGACTATTAATACTGCTGTGAACATAGTTGAGCTAATGTCCTCAGGGTAAGAATGTACATCCTTTGGGTATATGCCTCATAGAAGTAATACAGGTATTGATAGATCATTGAAGAAACTGATTCTCAGTTTTCGAAGGAAGTATCATACTGCATTCTGGAGTGGCTGTACAAGATTACATTCCCACAAACAATGGAGGAGTGTTATCCTTGCTTCACATCCTCTCCAACATACGCTGTCATTTGTGTTTTTAATCTTTGCCATTCTGACAGGTGTAAGATCTCAACATTCCTTTGACTTCCATTTCTCTGATGGCTAAAGACATTACAAATGAGGCACTTGGAAAAGTGCTCAACATCTTTAGTCATCAGAGAAATGCAAATCAAAACAACTTTGAGATAGCACCTTACACCTGTCAGATTGGCTAAAATAAAAGACACAGATAACAGCCTATGCTGGAGAGGTTGCAGAGCAAGGGGAACACTCCTCCATTGTTGGTGGGAGTGTAAGCTTGTTCAGCCACGCTGGAATGCAGTATGGCGGTTTCTCAGAAAACTGGAAATCAATGTCCCCAAGGATCCTGCAATACCACTACTGGGCATATACCCTAAAGACACACATTTACACTCCAAAGGCATTAGCTCAACTATGTTCATAGCAGCATTATTTGTAATAGCAAGAACCTGGAAACAAACTAGATGCCCCTCAACTGAAGAATGGATTAACAAACTGTGGTACATCTGCATAATGTAGTACTACTCAGCAGTAAGAAAAAATGATATCCTAAAATTTGCAGGCAAATGGATGGATTTGGAGACTATCCTCCTGAGCTGGTACCACAAACCCAGAAAGATAAGCACGGGATGTACTCACTCATTAGTGGACTCTAAAAAAAAAATCAAAAAGCAAAGCATGTCCAAGTTGCAAACCACAAACACTGAACAGCTTGGGATCTGAAAGACCTTG
>PVIH01026393.1:0-18848 GCA_004025045.1 Sigmodon hispidus | reverse complement strand
CAATCCCACTAAAGTCAGGAACTAGACAAGGATGTCCTCTCTCCCCTTATCTATTCAATATAGTTCTCGAAGTTTTAGCTAAAGCAATAAGGGAACAAAAAGAGATTAAGGGCATACAAATTGGAAAAGAAGAAGTGAAACTATCTCTATTTGCAGATGATATGATTGTATACATAAGTGACCCACAAAATTCTTCCAAGGAACTGATACAGCTGATAAACACCTTCAGCAATGTAGCAGGATACAAGATTAACTCAAAGAAATCAGTAACCCTCTATACACTAGAGACAGAAGAGCTGAAAAAGAAATAAGGGAAACATTACCCTTCATAATAGCTGCAAACAGTATTAAACACCTTAGAGTAGCTATAGCCAAAGAAGTAACAGACCTATTTGACAAAAATTTTAAATCACTGAAGAAAGAATTTGAAGAGAATATCAGAAAATGGAAAGCTCTCCCATGTTCCTGGATTGGTAGGATCAACATAGTAAAAATGGCAATTCTACCACAGGCAATCTACAGATTCAATGCACTGCCCATCAAAATCCCAAAACAATATTTTTTGGACCTTGAAAGAACAATACTCAATTTCATTTGGAATAACAGGAAAGTCAGGATTGCCAAAACAATCTTATTCAACAAAAGAACCTCAGGAGGTATTACCATCCCTGATTTCAAGCTATACTATAGAAGTACAGTAATAAAAACAGCCTGGTACTGGCATAAAAACAGACTTGTGAACCAATGGAATAGAATTGAGGATCCAGACATTAACCCAAAAACCTATGAACACCTGATCTTTGACAAAGAGGCCCAAAATATCCAATGGAAAAGAGACAGCATCTTTAACAAATTGTGTTGGCATAGTTGGATGCAAGTGTGCAGAAAAATGCAAATAGATCCGAGCCTGTCACCCTGCACAAAACTCAAATCCAAGTGGATCAAAGACCTCAACTTAAACCCAGCCACTTTGAACTTGATAGAAAAGAAGTGGGAAATACACTTCTACAAATTGGCACAGACAACCACTTCCTAAATATAACACTTGTGGCACAGACACTAAGACCTACAATCAATATGTGGGATCTCCTGAAGCTAGGAAGCTTCTGCAAAGCCAAGGACGCTGTCAGTAGGACAAAACGACAGCATACAGAATGGGAAAAGATCTTCACCAACCCTACAAGTGATAGAGGACTGATCTCTAAGGTATATAAAGAGCTCAAGAATTTAGAGCCCAAAACCTTGAATAACCCTATCAAAAAATGGGGTACAGATCTAAAAAGGGTATTCTCAGCAGAGGAACTATGAATGGCTGAAAGACACCTGAAAAAGTGCTCTTCATCTTTAGCCATCAGAGAAATGCTAATCAAAACAACTTTGAGATACCACCTAATACCTGTTAGATTGGCTAAGATAAAAGGCACAGATGACAGCCTATGCTGGATAGGATGTGGGACAAGGGGGACACTCCTCCATTGTTGGTGGGAGTGTAAGCTTGTTCAGCCACTTTGAAATGCAATATGGCGGTTTCTCAGAAAATTGAGAATCAATTTCCCCAAGGACCCAGCAATACCACTTCTGGGTGTATACCCTAAAGATGCACATTCACACTCCAAAGGTATTAGCTCAACTATGTTCATAGCAGCATTATTTGTAATAGCAAGAACCTGGAAACAACCTAGATGTCCCTCAACTAAAGAATGGATTAACAAACTGTGGTACATCTACATAATGGAATACTACTCAGCAGTAAGAAAAAATGATATCCTATAATTTTCAGGCTATTGGATGGATTTGGAGAATATCCTCCTGAGCGAGGTAACACAATCTCAGAAGATAAGCAGGGGATGTACTCACTCATTAGTGGTCTCAAAACAAACAAACAAGAAAAAAAGCCAAGCATGCCCAAGCTGCAAACCACAACCACTGAACATCTTGGGATCAGAAACACTCTGGACTGACCCATCGGACCCCACTCCAACTATAGGAACACCTGACTCACTCTTGAGGGAGGGTGGACAAAAATGGATTTGGCCAGGAGTGGAGACTGATCTAAGTATTATTGGGTTAGTGGGACCATAGGACTGTCTGCTCCCTGCCCAGGGAGGGGATGGGGAGTTGCAGAGAAGAAAAATGACCTGATGTGGCGGGAGGGGGAAGGGACCCTGAATAAGGATATACATTGATGGAAAAAAAAAATTCAGAGGGAAAGCTGAACACAAAGTAAACATATGTATAGCAATCTTATTTGCATTATCACCCTTGATAAGTCATGCTTATGTCTTTTATCTTCTTTATAGTTATTGTTAACATTTAAGCATTTTAAATTCATTTTACTGTTTTTTGATAAATACAAAATAAATAATGAAAAAAAACAAAACACAACAAAAAAAAACAAAAAAAAAGACAACGTTGTATAAAGATATTTCTAACTTTTCAAATGTTTGGGATCTTTAAGGTAAAAAATATAGGCATAAATAATAATATCAATATTGAGAGGTTACCATATAGCCTTCTATTATGTGGAATTGGACAGTTGACAAACCAATTATTCAAATGCCACCAAAATGTTTTACAAAAAAATGTAATATACAAACATAATTGTGTTTAACTTTAGCACTTGTGAAGGTGGTTATCTGTCAGCAACACTGTAACAAATTATCATAAACTCTATGTGTCAGCTTAACATATACTCATGTCATGAATTTACATACTTTAGAATCTAAAGGATGACATATCTAAGATGATTGCATAAGATTTGATGTCTAACATTGCCTTTTCTTTCCTGGGTGCTCCTCCTGGCCTCATCTTGGTAAGGAAACAGTTTGTGGTTTTTTGTAATGGAAGTAATTCTTTTAGTAAGAAAAGAACCTCCTAGTCAATTTCCAGTAAAACTAATTATCTTTATCATTTTGAAAGTGTTGTGGAAGATGCATTTTAATGCTGTGGAGAAACCACATTAAAGCTATAGCAGATTAATAAAAATTACAGTGAATGGCTATGGGGTGAAAACAGCATGACTGTGACTTACATCAAACAAAATAGAACTTAAAATAAAAGCTAATAAAGAAAAATGAAGGTCATTGTGTAATAATAAAAAATTCTCTAAATATATATAACAATAAGGTATGTGTTTAACTAACTTCATATAAAAATGTATAGACCTGACAGAAGAAATAAACTTCAGCATAGTAACCACTGGGTTTTTATACCTCTATTTTAATTGAGTATGTATCAGATAGACAGAAACACAATAAAACAACACTAGATGTGAATGATATGTTAGATACAGTGTTTTGATCTTCAAAATTGTATTACTTCACATCCATATAAAACCAGCTGACAAACTTCACATTACTAATGAACTTAAGTAATGAATCTGTCAGACACATGAAGAGCATGCAACCTAACAGGAGTAGTATGCACATACTTTCCAAATACATATAAAATATTCTCCAGGACATATCATATGTTACACAATGGAACTTATCTTTAAAAATAATTGGGTTTTAATTCCCATTTTTTTCACAATCTCAAACATCTTCCATCTGAAGACCTGTCTGCATAGTTAATGTGGTCCATGAGAGTTCAGCTCCCATGATCTGCTTCAGAGTAATATAAGGAATGCCTCTGAGTAGCCAAAGGTTTGGATAAGAAACTTTTTATCTGGGATAATTATGAACATTCTAACTGCCTGATAAAATAAGTAAACATACACATTTTCTAATGGTAACTTTCTCTTTTACTTCTTAAAAATGGTCCCTGACACTTTCTGTCTCCATTCAGCTGCATATGGCCACATTGCTGCATGCTACACATACAACTACATATCTTACTTTACATACATGTGGTCATACATGTTTATACACAGTTACCATATTTTCACATGTCTACATGTCTTTATTTTACATACTTTCCCCTTCAACGTCTCTTTCTATACAGTTTCTTCTTCTTTGCTTAAACACAGTTACAAGTATCCATACAACCTTGGCTATTCATCTCAAATACACAGTTCTCTCACCATGTAACATTTTACATTGTTCTTATACACTCTCGTACAGCTCTTTACATAGACTCTCTACATAGAAACAACTCTTTCACACAGCTTTATTTCTCTCACACATATGCTTCTAAATCATTCACCCACTCTTTGGACAGTCACACTCTCACACATTCATCTTTCACATGTCTCTCATGCTCTCTTTAGGCTTCTTCTTCATCTTCAACCCTCACTCAGCACACATACACTCATACTCTGCAAATCTTCATTCTCACACTGCTCCTGCTCTTACAGACTCTCATTTGTACATGCACATCCCTTCTTCTCTCTTCTCCTCCACATTGCTACTCTCCATCTTTCCTTGCCAAACTTAGGACAATTATACACAACGTTATCAGTGTCTACCCTTTTCTCATAACCTGAAGTCATACAGTTTTTCTCAGGCTAGTGAGGTCACAAAGATTGGTAAATGTAAATGTGTGGCCTTGCACAAAACTTTTTCCCAGACAGAGAATGACACTGAAATTCAGGACATAACAATAACAGTAGTGTATTGAACCTTGAGTAGTCAGGGTATGTGCAAAAAGTCAACTATTGCAAGGGGGCTTTGTCCTAAAATAGCCTGGCCTTGAATTAGCAATAAAAAACTTCTGGGAATTAGTCTTTGTGTATATTCTGCAGGAGCAGTGTAGTCTGTCTGAATTTGTTCTGGGGTCTAAAGTTAGTTGTCTTTGAGACTGAAGATACTGTTACTTTCCTGTGTCAGTATGGAATAATATTCTAGTATTATTTTTATACATTAAACTTGACTAGACACATCAATGGGTATGTCCTAAGATGGAAAACACACTACAATGGGCTGTGGAAATATCCCCTCAATTCTTATTAGTGAAGCTTAGCAGTGGCACTTAAGAAAGGTAGACAGAAAACAACTGTATCCACAGCCATTCACTGCACAGGCTTTGCTTATTAAGGTCAGTAGAAAGATATCCCCAAGGACTATACCTAATGGGGCCATATCATTAATGACATTTAGTGAGACTCCTCCATGGACTTTGCCTAATGGGATTTCCCAGCAGTAATGACTAACTTAAGAGTCATTCATGTGGTCAATCTATAAAATACTGGCTGTCAATGGCTGTATACTCCCACCGCCCTTGGTATACAGTAGCATTTCACAAGGCTGGGTCCTCAGTCACTGACTGCATGAGGACTCAGTTCCTGGTACACTACAAAGAAGCACTCTGGTCACCCTCCTCTTACCTTCTGAGTACTAACTAACTGTGTTATCTAAAATCCTATACTGGTTTACAGTCTGTATGCCCCACTGATCACTCATATGCCCTTCCAACCTTAGCTTCTCAGTGACTCTAATGGGAGCCATCTTTTGTTTAATTAAAAATATCCTTTCATAAGTTATATACTAATTGTAATTTTCTATACCCCAACTTCTACCATAATCTCACAACCACATATATACCAAACTTCATACAATTTCTATCCCTTTCTATTTATAAAGCAAACAAACAGTAAATAATGGGGAAAAAAATCAAATACATAACATAGAAAATAAGAAAAATACAAGAAACACATACATACATACATACATACATACATACATCTATACATAGACATTCAACCAAAAAAACACATAAAAATATAATACAGAAACCAAATATGGATGCAGAAGAACAAAGACAAAAAACAATACGCACAGAAATATGAGACAAAAGCCTTTAACATACTAATGTGTTTGGCTTGTGTTGTACATTTACTGGTAGGTATAGTGCCTAAACTTAAGTGTGGTTAATATACCATATGAGACTCCATTGAAAAAAATGAAGTCTTCCTTTGAAAGTGGTATCAAATGTAGAGTGCGTCTTGGTTAGGAGAGAGAGCCCATGTTTACTTCCATTTCTTATCACTAAAATGATTCCAAAGAACATTCTCCTATACTCATCTTCATTCAGTGTCTTGTTCACACATAATCAAAAAACTTTCTGCTTGTAATACATTAGAACTGAACCACAATTGGTCAGTGAACTGAGTCTGAGAGATTTTACAACACCTAGTTCTCAAGGGATGTCTTCATCAAGCCACTCCAAACAGACCTTTACAAAGCTATGCAGAAGAGGAGTTAGAAAGATTTTAGGAACTTAAAGGAATGAGACTTGTATATTTACCAAGACTGTGGCATTATGCATAGTTCAGGCATTGATTTATGCTAATGGGTGGCAGTGACAACTTTTTTTCTATGCAGAGATTTCACTTACCTAGAAAGAGGCTTAACTACCTTCATTTGAGCTCAGACCACTTCTGATAACACAATTGCACACTAGCAGTGAGTAAACCCAAGAATAAACCTGAAGCACCATACTGCAAATTTGAGGTACCAATAAATGCTGATCCAAATACACACCAAATAAATTTGAGACAGATACCATTACCAAAAGATGCAACCACTGATATATCTCCAGAGTCCCAGGATCCATTGCAAAAATACAAACAGGAAAAGTAAGGATGATAGTATGTATCCTCCATAATCAGTTAGTATTCCTTGTAAAAGTCAAGCAGATGATACAATAACAATGATCTAAAGGTACCAATTATAGGGGCTGGAATATGATGGCTCAGCCATTAAGAGCATGTACTTCTTTCATAGGATGAGTTTTCTTCTAAGCACTGAAATAAGAAGGCTTAAAACCATGTGTGCCTTCTGTACCAGGAGATCTGATGCCTTTCTCTGGCATACATGTGCACATGAATCACAGAAACACAAACATACCCACAGATATACAGAAGAAAATGAGTTTTAAACATAGTATTTCGAAATATATTTGAACACTTAAAGGGGATATGATTAAGCAATAAAATGAAAACCAGGATAAAAAAACGTATGGATTAAAATAGATAATACAATTCAGGATGAGAAAATAAAATTCAATTAAAAGATAAAAATCATGATAAAAAACTAAAGCAATACAAAAATAAAAATAAAAATCTCAATAAGCTTCACCATGCACTCAAATAGAGGACTCAGTCTGCTAGCAATAGTGATGACGCCCATTGCTTCAAAGGCACATCCTGCAAATGTACATATTACTTTGAGTTACAATTGATAGAAAATAAGTTAACTTTTGTATAGTTCAAATAGAAGTCAGTAAGCCTGACAGAAACCTGTATGGGAAGCCTTGCCAGTAGAATGGATCAAGTGGAAGGGACAATACTAGGGTGAACATAAGGAAGAGGAGTAGGACAGCTCTGAGAAAGAAATTAATAAATCTAAATAAAACCCCAGAATCAGAACATTTAGAAACTCTGAAATTCTATGAAAAGACATAATCTTTATTTTTTTTAAAATTGGGCCACTTCATTTTATTAATCATGACATATAATTCATCACTTACATATTGTCCTTTTTAATTTATTTATTTATTTTTTATTTTAAGTTTTCTTCTTTAATGAAATGACTTTGGAAATAATTTATACTTCTATGACACCAGCACTACACTTTTTGGAGTCACAGTAAGATACACAGAACTACATCCATAATTACTATGAATGCCAACCTTTCAGGCAGTAATTTCAGTTACATGGCAAACAAGATCAAGAAAGCAACCATCAAACAAAAGAGACCCATTGCTTCAGACAAGGCAAATCCTAGGGTAGCATATGAGAACAGTTGCTGCTTTAGTGAAGGGTTTCTGGCATAACCAATGATAAAGCTGCCAAAGACTGTTCCAATACCAGTACCAGAACCAGCATCTCCTACTGTTGCAGCACCTGCACCAATGAATTTGGTATCAATGTCTCTGCTGATTACACTGGTCTGAAACTTCCTTCGGATTAGCTGACACATACCATTCTGGGCCCCATTAAATACTGTAGAGCCCTCTCCAGTCCTAGTCTCTGGTCAAGATAACACTGATGCAGAAATTGGTCTATATTCAACTCTTGATCCAGCTTGGATCAGAGTGGGGGTGCTGGTGAGCTTGGAGCAGGCAAATGGTTGTGGGTTGATTATATCTCAGTTTGGTTCCACTTTTGCTAAATTTTTTTGCATAGCTGTAAATTTCTTCTCTACTCTTCTGAGGGTAATTACCAGCACTAATAACTGTCCATTTTCTTTTGCTCCAGTATGTGTTCTTTTATGAGCTTGAAGAGCAGTGTTTTGTGCAAAAGCTTTACAACACTGATTACGTTCATAGGGTTTCTCTCCAGTATGTGTTCTTTCACGAGCTTGAAGAGTACTGTTATGTTCAAAGGCTTTACCACACTGATTACATTTACAGGGTTTCTCTCCAGTATGTGTTCTCTTATGAGCTTGAAGAATATTGTTTCGTACAAAGGCTTTACCACACTGATTACATTCAAAGGGTTTCTCTCCAGTATGTATTCTTTTATGGGCTTTAAGGGAACTGGTTCCTGAAAAGGCTTTACCACACTGATTTACATTCATAGGGTTTCTCTCCAGTATGTGTTCTTTTATGGGTTTGAAGATGAGTGTTTTGTGAAAATCCTTTACCACACTGATTACATTTATAGGGTTTCTCTCCAGTATGTGTTCTTTCATGAGCTTGAAGAGTACTGTTTCGTGCAAAGGCTTTACCACACTGATTGCATTCATAGGGTTTCTCTCCAGTATGTGTTCTTTTATGGGTTTGGAGGGTACTGTTTTTAGCAAAGGCTTTACCACACTGATTACATTCATAGGGTTTCTCTCTGGTATGTGTTCTTTTATAAGCTTGAAGATGAGTGTTTTGTGAAAAGCCTTTACCACAATGATTACACTCGTAGGGTTTCTCTCCAATATGTGTTCTTTTATGAGCTTGAAGATCAGATTTTGTGAAAAGGCTTTACCACACTGATTGCATTCATAGGGTTTCTCTCCAGTATGTGTTCTTTTATGGGTTTGCAGATGAATGAGTTGTGCAAAGGCTTTATCACACTGATTACATTCATAGGGTTTCCCTTCAGTATGTATTTTTTGGTGGCTTTGAAGATGACTGTGATGTTTAAAGGCTTTGCAAAACTGATTATATTCATATGGTTTTTCTTGAGAACATGATGTTTTATGAGCATGAAGATTACAGTCTTTTTTATGCCTTCTAGAATTTTGGCAATGATCATCAAAATTATTTTCTTCCCAATGGTATCCTATTGTTGTGAGGTTTGCATAGGTTTCCAGCATTACATCTTTGTAAAGATTCTTCTGGGAAGGCTTTAGCAAGACCCATTCTTCCAAAGTGAAGTTGACATACACATCATTATATGTCACTGCATTCATGACCTGGTTTCCCAGCTCAGCCATGTTCTCTGCTCAGCTTCCCACAGCAACACAATCAGCACACCACACAAAATTGCTGGTAGAAGCTCCTCTTCAAACACAAACCATGTTGCAGTTTCCCAGCATGGCAATGTACTCTACTCAACTCCTTGCAGAAGCACAAACAGCACAAGCACACAAACCTAATTGTTTTTTTTTTTTTAAAAAAAAGGCTTTGTTTCCAAGTTTCCCTCTGCTCACCCTCCCTTCCCTCCTCCCAATCCCTCCCAGCCCACTTTCAGCCTCCTTGTACCCCATTCTTCCATCTGATGGCCCAAAATGTCAAGAAGTCCCAAGGTGGGTCAGCTAAGACTGGTGCATCCACTCCAGGTAAGTCTGATTCCCTCATGCCTCTATCAAGACTGGGTTAGTTGTTCCTCTGCAGTAAATGGGATTCAATTAGCCAGCCCAAGCATAGAAACACAGTCTGATCCCATTCCTTGAGGGTGCATATACTGCTGCTGCCAATCGACAGTCACCTACACTTGCAGGGTCTACTTCCTTTTCCAGATGGTTCCCCACTGGCTTCTTGATTCAGTGAGCTTCCCAGACCGCCAGGCAGCCATCTCTGTTCAGACTCATCCTCCTAATCCCTATTCCCTACCCCTATCACTAACTGGACCTGGAGCTCAAAAAGGTGCTTGGTCATGGATCTCTGCCTCTGATTTCAATCATTGTTGAATATAGGTTCTGTGATGACATTTAGGATGGTTTCTTATTTGATTCCAGGGAAAGTCCTGTCTAGGCATCCCATCCATAATTGATTGAAGTTCTTGCTTCACATCCTGTGAGTTCTTAGAGGTTTCTCTAGCACAGTGCCTCTTCCAGCCCTAAATTGGCTTCCTCTATCAAAATATCCATCACCTTTTTCACCCTCTTTGTTGTTCCTCTCATTCAATCATCTCCTTATCTCATAGATTGTTCTCACAACTTCTTAGTTGCTACCTGATATAATCCCAATTTGCTAAGAAGATCTTCACTATTTTCTCTTCCTTAGGGAATTTTTGCATGTTTCTTTTAAATTACTTCTGATCCCAAGCTGTTCAGGGTTTGTGGTTTGCAGCTTGGGCATTGTTTGCTTTTTTTCTAAAGTCCACTTATAAGTGTGTATATCCCATACCTATCTTTCTGGTCATGTGATATGTCACTCAGGAGGATAGTGTCCAAATCCATCCATTTGCCTGAGAACTTTAGGATATCTTTTTTTTAACTGCTGAGTAGTACTCCATTGTGTAAATGTAGCACAATTTGTTAATCCATTCTTCAGTTTAGGGGCATCTAGGGTGTACTTATGGAAGACAATGGAAACTCAAACTCCCCAGTCTAGAGTGGAGTCAGGGGTGAGCAGAGTCCGGATCCTGGGCTGCCCATCTGGAGAATTCCTCTCTATGATTGGAGCCACACCCAAGGGTATGCTCTCAGACTTTGTCAGCACTCAAGTATTAGGCATTAGTTGTGAGGTGCCTCCTATAGGGACCCATAGCTTGCCTGGCTGGGCCCTATCTCAAGAGCTGACTGCATCCGACAAGGACTGAGGAAATTGAAGCTATGACTCACCACTCTACACACACACACAGTACAGAATGGAGTCAGAGATCGTACAGTCAAACTTAAACACTATCGATCTACAACTCCGGCCCTTCCAAAGCATTACAGGGAAAACTTCAACCTAAAGATCCCAGATACACCCATGAAACCACAAACAGTCAATTATCCCACAGAAAAGAACCCCAGAGAAAGGAAATACATATAATCTATCATCAAAAATAACAGGAAATATCTATAAGAGATTAATAATAATCCTTAATATCAATGGAATCAATTTATCAAAAAGACAAACATTAAAACATTGGATAAAAAAGAGGCCATCATTCTGCTGTATACAAGAAACACATCTCAACCACAAAGACAGACACAGGCTCAGAGTAAAGGGTTGGGAAATGATTTTCCAATCAAATGTCCCTAAGAAACAAGCTGGTGATGCCATCCTAATATCTAACATAGGAGACTTCATACTAAAATCAAGTAAAAGAGACCAGAATGGACATTACCTATTAATCTGAGGGAAAATGATCAGGGCAAGATTTCCATTATAAATATTTATGCCCTTAATATAAGGGCACTTACTTATGTTAAAGAAACACTGCTAAAGCTCAAATCCCACATCAATTCTCACACCCTAATAGTGGGAGACTTCAATACCCCACTTTCAACCCTGAATAGGTCAACCAGACATTAGACTCAACAGAGAACTAAGGAGTCTAACAGAGGTTATGATGCAAATGGATTTAATAGATATTTATAGAAACTACCACCCAAACACAAAGGAATATACATATTTCTCAGCACCACATGAAACTTTCTCTAAAACTGACTACATAATTGATCATAAAGCAAAAATCAATAGATAAAAAAATTAAAATACTCCATTGTATCATATCAGACCAACAGGGCCAAAGTTAGAGTTCAGCAACATCAAAAATCACAGAAAGCTTACCAACTCATGGAAACTAAACATCACTCAACTAAACCACCTCTGAGTCAAGGAAGAAATTGAGAAAGAAATCAAGGTATTTTTAGAATTTAACAAAAATGCATCCACAATGAAGCCAAACTTGTGGGACAGAATGAAAGCACTCTTAAGAAGAAAATTCATAGCACTAGATGCCTATATAAAAAACCTAGAAAAATCCCTCACTAGAGAACTAACAACACAGCTGAAATCCTTAGAACAATTAGAAGGAAACTCATCTAGAAGGAGTAGATGGCAGGAAATAATCAAACTTAGAGCTGAAATCAATATAGTTGAAACAAAGAGATCAATACAAAGAATCAATGAATCAAAGAGTTTGTTCTTTGAGAAATTCAACAAAATACATTAACCTTTATCCAAACTAACCAAAAAGCAGAGAGAGAGTATCCAAATCAACAAAATCAGAAATGAAAAGGGGGACATAACAAGAGACCCCAGAAAGTCCAGAGAATTATCAAGTCATACTTTAAAAATCTATACTACACAAAAAGGGAAAACCTAGAAGAAATGGACAGCTTCGTGGACAGGTACCATTTATCAAAATTAAATCAAGATCAGACCTATTATCCTAGACCTATAACCCTAAAGGAAATGAAGCTGTCAATAAAAGGCTCTCAAGTAAAAAAAAGTCCAGGTTCAAATGGTTTTAGTGCAGAGTTCTACCAGACCTTCAAAGAAGAGCTCTTACCAATACTCTTCAAACTGTTTCACACAGCAGAAACTGAAGAAATATTGCCAAACTCTTTTTATGAGGCCACAATTACCCGAATACCCATCACACTCAAAGAAGCAACAAAGAAGGAGAATTACAGACCAATTTCCTCATGAATATTAATGCTAAAATTCTCAACAAAATTCTGGCAAAGCGTATACAACATATAAAAACTATCATCTACCACAATTAAGTAGGCTTGATTCCAGAAATGCAGGGATGATTCAAAATATGAAAAATGGAAAATGTTATCCATAATATAAACAAAATGAAGGAAAAAAACCCACATGATCATATTTTTAGACACTGAAAAAGGCTTTGAGAAAATCTAACACTCTTTTATGATAAAACTCTTTCAGAGATCAGGAATACAGGGACAATATCTAAATATAATAAAAGCAATTTACAAGAAGCCAATGGTCAACATCAAACAAAATGGAAAAATACACAAAGTAATCCCACTAAAATCAGGAACTAGACAAGGATGTCCTCTCTCCCCTTATCTATTCAATATAGTTCTCGAAGTTTTATCTGAAGCAATAAGGGAACGAAAAGAAATTAAGAGGATACAAACTGGAAAAGAAGAAGTGAAGCTATCTCTATTTGCAGATGATATGATTGTATACATAAGTGACCCACAAAATTCTTCCAAGGAAGTGCTACAGCTGATAAACACCTTCAGCAATGTAGCAGGATACAAGATTAACTCAAAAAAAATCAGTAGCCCTTCTATACACTAAAGATAGAAGAACTGAAAAAGAAATAAGGGAAACATTGCCCTTCATAAGAGCTGCAAATAGTATTAAAAACCTTGGAGTAACTATAACCAAAGAAGTAACAGAACTATTTGACAAAAATTTTAAATCACTAAAGAAAGAAATTGAAGAGGATATCAGAAAAAGGAAAGCTCTCCCATGTTCCTAGATTGGTAGGATCAACACAGTAAAAATGGCAATTCTACCAAAGGCAATCTACAAACTCAATGCACTGCCCATCAAAATCCCAACACAATATTTTTTGGACCTTGAAAGAACAATACTCAATTACATTTGGAATAACAGGAAAGCCAGGATTGCCAAAACAATTTTACTCAACAAAAGAACCTTAGGAGGTATCACCATCCCTGACTTCAAGCTGTACTATAGAGCTACAGTAATAAAAACAACTTGGTACAGGCATAAAAACAGACTTGTGGACCAATGTAATAGAATAGAGGATCCAGACATTAACCCACAGACCTATGAACACCTGATCTTTGACAAAGAGGCCCAAAACATTCAATGGAAAAAAGATAGTATATTTAACAAATGGTGTTGACGTAGCTGGATGGAAGTGTGTAGAAAAAAGCAAATAGATCCGAACCTGTCACCTTGTACAAAACTCAAATCCAAGTGGATCAAAGACCTCAACTTAAACCCATCCACTTTGAACTTGATAGAAATGAAAGTGGGAAATACACTTCTACGAATTGGCACAGGCAACCACTTCCTAAATATAACACTAGTGGTACAGACACTAAGATCATCAATCAATAAGTGGGATCTCCTGAAGCTAGGAAGCTTCTGCAAAGCCAAGGACACTGTCAATAGGACAAAAGACAGCCTACAGAATGGGAAAAGATTTTCACCAACCTTACAAGTGATAGAGGACTGATCTCTAAGGTATATAAAGAGCTCATGACTTTAGAGCCCAAAACCTTGAATAACCCAATCAAAAAATCGGGTACAGATCTAAAAAGGGAATTCTCAGCAGAGGAACTACAAATGGCTGAAAGGCAATGAAAATGTGCTCATCATCTTTAGCCATCAGAGAAATGCAAATCAAAACAACTTTGAGATACCACCTAACACCTGTTAGATTGGTAAAGATAAAAGGCACAGATGACAGCCTATGTTGGAGAGGATGTGGAACAAGGGGAACAGTCCTCCATTGTTGGTGGGAGTGTAAGCTTGTTCAGCCACTTTGGAATGGAATGTGGAGGTTTCTCAGAAAATTGTGAATCAATCTCCCCAAGAACCCAGCTATATTACTTCTGGGTGTATACCCTAAAGGGGTACATTCACTCTCAAAAGGTATTAGTTCAACTATGTTCATAGCAGCATTATTTCTAATAGCAAGAACCTAGAAACAACCTAGATGTCCCTCAACTGAAGGATTAACAAACTGTGGTACATCTACACAGTGGAATACTACTCAGCGGTAAGAAAAAAATGATATCCTAAAATTCCCAAGCAAATGGATGGATTTGGAGAATATCCTCCTGACAGAGGTATCACAAACTCAGAAAGATAAGCAGGGGATGTACTCACTCATTAGTGGTCTCTAAACAAACAAACAAGAAAAAACCCAAGCATGCCCAAGCTGCAATCCACAACCACTGAACAGCTTGGGATCAGACACCCTGGACTGACCCTTCAGATCCCACTCCAACTATAGGAACACCTGACTCACTCTTTAGGGAGGGGGGACAAAACTGGATCTGCCAGGAGTGGAGAATGATCTAAGCATTGTAGGGTCAGTGGGACCATAGGACTGTCTGCTCCCTGCCCAGGGAGGGGATGGGGAGTTGTGGAGAAAAAGAAATGACCTAATGTGGCAGGAGGGGGAAGAGATCTTGAAAGGGGATATACAGGGATGGCAATAAAAAATTCAGAGGGAAAGCTGAACACAAAGTAAATGTATGTGAAGCAATCTTATTTGCATTATCACGCTTAAAAAAATAAACAAATTGAACGAAAAAATCAACATGATCCTTTCTTTATATGCTGAAAAAGCCCATGACAAAATCCAAAATTCCTTTATGATAAAAGTCCTGGAGAGATCAGGAATACAGGAGATATAGCTGAATATAATAAAGGCGATTTACAAAAAGCCAACAGCCAACATGAAATTAAATGGAGAAAAACTCAAAGCAACCTCACTAACATCAGGAAGTAGACAAAGCAGTACCATCTCCACTTATCAATTCAACATAGTTCTGGAAGTTTGAGCTAAAGCAATAAGACAACGAAAGGAGATTAATGGGATACAAATTGGAAAAGAAGTCAAACCATCTCTGTTTGCAGATGACATAATTTTATACATAAGTGGCCAACAGAAATCTACAATGGAACTTCCACGGCTGATAAACACTTTCAGCAATATAGCAGGATACAAGATTGACTCAAGGAAATCAGAAGCCCTCTTATACACTAAAGATAAAGAGGCTGAAAAAAAAATAAAGGAAACATTACCCTTCGTAATAGCTGCAAATAGTGTTAAATACATTGGTGCAGCTATAACCAAAGAAGTAACAGACCTATTTGACAAAAATTTTAAATCTCTGAAGAAAGAAAATGAAGAGGATATCAGAAAATGGAAAGCTCTCCCATGTTCCTGGATATGTAGGATCAACATAATGAAAATGGCAATTCTACCAAAAGCAGTCTACAGATTCAATGCACTTCCCATCAAAATCCAAACACAATTTTCTACGGACCTTGAAAGAACAATAATCAATTTTATTTGGAATAAAAGAAAAGTCAGTATTGCCAAAACAACTGTGTTCAACAAAAGAACCTTAAGAGGCAGCAGCCTCCCTGACTTCAAATTATACTATAGAGCTACAGTAATAAAAACAACTTTGTCCACACATAAAAACCAACTTGTGGATCAATAGAATCAAATTGAAGACCTACACATTAACTTACTCACCTATGAGCACTTTATTTTTTACAATGAGGCCAAAAATATTCAATGGATGAAAGATGGAATCTACAAATGGTGTTGGCATAGTTGGATGTTATTGTGTAGAAAATTGAAAATAGATTCAAACTTATCAACATGCACAAAACTTAAATACAAGTAGATCAAAGACCTCAATTTAGACCCAGCTACACTGAACTTGATGGAAAAGAAAGTGGGAAAAATCCTCTAATGCATTGGCACTGTTGACCACTTTTTAAATATAACACCAGTATCACAAACACTAAGAACAACAATCAATAAGTGGGATCTCCTGAAACTGAGAAGCTTCTGTAAGGCCAAGGACACAATAAGATAAAACAACAGCCTACAGAATGGGAAAATTTCTTACCAACCCTGTAAGTGACAGAGGACTGATCTCTAAAATATATAGAGAGCACAAAAAACTAGATCCCAAAACCTGTAATAACCCAATTAAAAATTGGGATTCAGAACTAAAAAGGGAATTCTCAGCAGAATTATACATGGCTGAAAGGCACTTGAAAAAGTGCTCAACATCTCTACCGATCAGAGAAATGCAAATTAAAACAACTTTGAGATACCACCTTATTCCTGTCAGAATGGCTAAGATTAAAAACACAGACGATAGACTATGCTGGAGAGGATGCAGTGTAAGAGAAACTTTCCTCCATCGTTGGTGGGAGTGTAAACTTGTTCATCCACTTTGGAATGCAGTATGGCAGTTTCTGAGAAAACTGGAAATCAATCTTTCCAGGATCCAGCAACACCACTCTTAGGCCTATACCCTAAAGATTCACATTTGCCTCCCAAAAGCATTAGCTCAAATGTTTTCAAAGCAGCATTATTCGTAATAGAAAGAACCTAGAAACAATCTAGTTGCCCCTCAACTGAGAAATGGATTAACCAGATGTAGTACATCTACACAATAGAGTACTAGTCAGCAGTAAGAAAAACTGATCTTCTAAAATTGGCAGTCAAATGAATGGATTTGGAGAATATCCTCCTGAGCAAGGTATCACAATCCCAGAAAGAGAAGCAGGGGATGTACTCATTCAATAGTGGACTTTAAACAAAAAGCAAAGCATACCCAAATTGCAAACCACAACCACTGAACAACTTGGGATCTGAAGCACCTTGGATTGGCATCTTGGAGCTCATTCCCTCCAGAAGAACATCAGACCCAGTCTTGATGTTGTGATGAGGAAAACAGATTTGCCTTGAGTGGATGCTGAACTAAGCCACCTTGGGACTCTGGGATCTCCTGCCCTTACTGGGGAGGAGACTGGTGATGGGGAGAAGAGAGAGTTACTGGAAGGGGCAGGTGTGGAAGGGAGTTTGAACAAGTGGATACATGGATAAAAAATGAGACTTTATTCATAATAAAATAGAAAAAGTAAATAAAAGAAAATTTAACTGGATACAGAATTCTGTCACTGACATGAACGTATAAATACTCTGTATAACTGATAAACAGACAATGTGCACAGATATACTTTGTGCCCAAATTAATAAAGTAAAATGCAATCAAATTTATATAAAAACCTTTATTTCTCTTTAGAGGAAATAGTATTGAGTGGCTATTTAATATATTTAAAGATAGTTTTTAATTAACAATGGACAGAAAAATCTTTTTAAATTTATTATAGTGAAAAGGTGATGACCATTTAGCTAACAGCACTAAAATTTTATTTTTTTTCCTGGGCTCTCTGTGTGTAATATAACACTCTGAAATGGGCAGCAGTAATTCACCATAGTTCCTATTGGATCAAGGTAACGAGGCCACATTTTAAAAGTCCCATCCTGGTTCATTCTGATTGATAGAACATTGGGTAATTAAACTAGATTTAAACTGACAGTGTTTATATTGTACCTTAGGTAGTTGGGATGCAAATCTAGTGTAAACTGAGAAGTATTAATCTTTATGTTTATATTTTAATACTTCTATAATGAATATACTAGAATTTGAACCATAATGATAAGTTATTTTAAGAAAAGAATGTCTAAAGATATTTTTACATTTTCAAATGTTTGGGATCTTTAAGGTAAAAACATAGGTATATCTATATTTTTACATTTATATAGACCCTGACAGAAGAAAGAAACACAGGCATAGTACCCACTGGGGATTTCATACCACTATTTTAATGATGTATTGATCAGAAAGAAACACTACACACCAACAATCGACTTGAATGATATATTAGATATGTTATCTTGATTGTCAAAATTGTATTAATTCACAAATGGCAAACCAAACTGACATACTTCACATCACTAATGAACTTAAGTAATCAAACTTGTCAGACACACAAATAGCATGCTACCTAACAAGAGTAGTATGCACATCCTTTCCAAAGGCATATAAAACATTCGCCAGGATAGATCATATACTACACAATGAAACTCATATTTAAAAGTAATTGGGGATGGTGATGCCACATTCATACTTCAAAAGCATTAACTCAACTATGTTCATAGCAGCATTATTTGAAATAGCAAGAACTTGGAAACAACCTAGATGTCTCTCAACTGAAGAATGGATTAACAAATTGTGGTACATCTACACAATGGA
>PVIH01026392.1:0-18849 GCA_004025045.1 Sigmodon hispidus | reverse complement strand
CCTCACCTCTGGTCAGGGTTCGAATCCGCCCCTCATAGACCCCTGCAGTTGGTTTGCTCAGTTCACTCAGATCGGGGTCGCAGTAGGGCTCCTAGTAGATTCCCTGAGCAGCAGGAACTGCGGGTGTGGCCAGGTGCAGAGTTCAGCTGCCCCTGCTCCAGAGTGCGCTGGGACGCCGCAGAGAGCACAGGTCCCGGTGCCACCTGACTCACTCTTGAGGGAGGGGGGACAAAACTGGATTTGCCAGGAGTGGAGACTGATCTAAGCATTATCGGGTCAGTGGGACCATAGGACTGTCTGCTCCCTGCCCAGGGAGGGGATGGGGAGTTGTGGAGAAGAAAAAATAACCTGATATGGTGGGAGGGGGAAGGGACCTTGAATAAGGATATACAAGGATGAAAAAGAAAAAATTCAGAGGGAAAGCTGAACACAAAGTAAATATATGTGTAGTAATCTTATTTGTATTATCACCCTTGATAAGTCATGCTTATGATTTTTATCTTCTTCATAGTTATTGTTAACTTATCAGCATTTTAAATTCATTTTACTGTTTTTCTTGATAAATACAAAATAAATAAAGAAGGAAAAAAAGAAAAAAATATATGAATCAGACAAGAACTATAAGGATAATATTAAATATAATATGAATACAGAGCTCAGGAATATCTTTTTAAAAAATTTTTTCACTTATTCTAGTTCAATAAAATGTTCACAAGAAAAATAATCACTTAAGGCAGAAGACTGTTTGCCTTATTGCTCCTCAGAATTTCTTAAGAGCCAAAGATCAAATACTGATCAAATCCCCTGGTTTATACTTCATCCTCTGTGGCACTGGAGAGATGGCTCCATGATGGAGAACACTTGCTGCTCTTGCTGAGGACCAGGGTTTGGGTTCCAGCATTCCCATGGCTGCTAACAACTATCTGTAACTCCATTTCCAGAAGCTCCGTGGCCCTTTATGTCACACGTGGCATAGATGTCCTTTCTGTAGCCCTGACAACAATGAGAATCTGGCTGGTATACAGAACTTCTACAAATTCTGCAAGTGAAAAATGTTCAGTTGGAACCTCCAGCTTGCTCCTGAATGGTCCAAAAAGCCCCATTCTTCTCTCTCTCTCTCTCTCTCTCTCTCTCTCTCTCTCTCTCTCTCTCTTTCTCTCTGTCTCTCTCTCTCTCTCCTTTTCGAATTCAGAGAAAGGCACCAAAAATCCTAGTTCTGCATTCTTGATGTCTATTGTAGCTTCCTCTGCTGAAGTTGCTCAGTGCCAGAGTCGCGGACTAATTGTTCAGCTTTTGACCATATGTGGGTATAGTCAGAAGTTTTTGTCCTATCAACAACTCCCAAATATCCAGCAGTCAGTTCTCAATTAATTGACTTGGAGGTTTAATATCATAGTAAATGACCAGCCAGTAGCTCAAGATTTTTACTTACTGGCTCTTACACTTTAATTAACCTATAATTCTTACCTATGTTTAAGATCATGATACCTTTTCTCATTTTACAGTGTGCTTAAAAATATGTGTAGGCTTGGGAGAGAAAAGAAAAAGCATAGAGAAATTCCTTAAAAATAGAAAAAAAAAAGCCAGGTAAAAATAGAAAATATACAAAAAATTCTGGATACTCTATGGTATTGTGTTGTCTTTAAATTGTCTGATGAGGAAGGTGCAACAGCTGCTAAAAGACATTTGATTAGATTAAACCAACCAAAATATTTTTCTTTTTCTTTTTTTATTTAAAATTTTTTTCATATATACCACTGTTCCCCATCCTTTCCCTCCTCCTAGTCCCTTCCAGTCCTCCCTCAGCCTCCCCCGACCCTATCCCCCATCCATTCCCCAAGGAGGGCATGGAGTCTCAAGGTAGGCCAGTTCAGTCTGACATATTCAGTTGAGGTAGGTCTGAGTACCTCCTCCCAGTATTAAGGCTGGGTTAGATATTCCTCTGTAGGGAATGGGCTCTGAGATGTCAGTACATGCATCAGGAACATAGTCTGCATTGAGAAAAGGTATCAAGCTATGTGGATAAACATAGATAAGAACTATAGGGTAGCTTAAGTGTAACAACTAGTTAGTAAAAATCTTGAGCTACTGACTGGTAGTTTACTATAATATTAAACCTCTAAAGTCAATTATTTGGAAAGTGGATGCTGGATATTTGGAAGTTGTTGGCAGAACAGAAACTTCTGACTACACTTGGGGACAAACCCAGCTTGTGGCAGACACATCAGCACTCTTTACCTACAACTCTAAATAAATTCCTAAATCCCTAAAATCCCCCTGCTTTAGTTTGGAGGCACAGCTTCTCTGGCCTCAATGTCTGAGACCCAAGAACATACCTAGGAGTTACTCTCAATAAACCTGCTGTTAAACTTTTTCAGATAAGCTTGAACTGGCTCACTGTGTCAGCAGAGAAACTTATTAGGGAGAGGCTGTGAACCTATTAGAGAATGTTTCATTTCTGTGTGGATGAAATCTTGCTTTTTATGAAGATATGTTTTTCTACTCTCCCTACCCACCTTCTGTGTTGTTTCTTGCATCATATTTCCATGTACCTGGAGAGATGATTGAACTAGGCTTCCTCTAAATCTTTCACATGCCTTCTTTCCGCAGTCTATTTATTTAGCGCAAAACAGCTATAATTTATCCTTCTCTGTGCCACCAGGCAAATAATGACACAGAGACGTATAAACTATAAAAGATATGTCTATAGCTTAGGCTTGTTCCTAACTAGCTTTTATAACTTAATCCATTTACATTAATCTACATTCTATCATATGGGGTTACTGCTCTTCTATTTTGTACATCCTATTTTCTCTCCATGTCTTCTCAAGTCTCTCTTGACTGCCTTGGCTTCTCCTCCTCCTCCCTCTCTTTTCATGAAAGTCCCACCTCTACTGCCTTCCTAGATATTGGCCATTCACCTTTTCATTATACCAATCACAGGAATACACCTTCACACAGTGTACAAATATCCCACAACATTTTCCCTTTTTGTATAAATAAAAAAGAAAAGTTTTAACTCTAAAATAGCAAGACTACATACAATAAGAAAATTATCAGGTAAAAATTATGTTTGCAGCAAAGGGATGAATATCTCTCTGAAGAGAATGACCTTGTGGTATTCCAGGCAGAGTAGGAGTCAGGTAGCTTCAGACATCAAGGATCCCTGGTCCAGTGCAGAGTGAGAGGCCTGCCCTGGACCAAAGCTGAGAAAACCTTCCCCAGGAATCCCAGGGGCAACATCACAGATGCCTGGGCCCCACCTTTAAAGCAGAATGCTTCATCTCAGAGGGATAGAAATCTATCAGGCAGCTTTGGACAGCAAGGATCATGTGGCCTGACCAGAGTAAGAAATTATGCAGACTCCTTGTTCAGAGCAGCCAGGAGACACACAACCCTTGTAACCACAACAGACTAAGATTCCACTAAGGCCTGACTAAGAGTGAACCAAGTAAGCAATAAGCAGATGTCACTGCAAGAATACATATAACAATATATAACAATATAAAGAACAATAAGGCAACACCAGAAGAAATGGGTGGTTCTACAACAAGACCTGAACAGAGCAATGAAAAGGAAATGGAAGAGAAATCCAACAAATACAAGAATCCTTCCAGTAATGAAAATTGAAATAGAAACAATAAAGAAGGCAAAAAACAAAGCAAAGGAGAAAATAGAAAATCTGAAGAAATGATCTACAAATGCAGATACAAATATAGCAACAGAATCCAAGACATGGTAAAGAGAATCTCTGGAGTGAAAGACTCAATAGGAGAAATAGATAAATCACTCAAAGAAAACACCAAAACCAAAAAACCATAACACAAACCATTCAGGAAATTTGAGACACTATGAAAAGACCAAACCTGAGAGTAATTGGAATAAAAGAAAGAGAAGAATACCAGCTTAAAGGCTCAGATAATATATTCAATAAAATCATAGAAGAAAACTTTCCTAATCTAAAGAAAAATGCCTATAAAGATACAAGAAGCTTATAGAACACCAAATAGAGTAGACTCCCCCAAAAAGTCTTCTTCCCAAATAATAATTAAGCCACAAAACATACAGAACAAAAAAATTAAGAGCTGCAAAAGAAAAGAGCCAACTTACCTATAAAGACAGACCCATCAAAATAACACCTGACTATTCAATGGAAACAACGAAAGAAAGAAGATTCTGGCCAGAAGTTATACAGACACTAAAAGAGCATGGCTGCCAACCCAGAATACTATGCCCAGTAAAAACTATTATTCGCCATCGGTGGAGTAAGCAAGATAGATATTTCACAACAAAGACAAGTTGAAACAATACCTATGCACAAATCCAGCACTACAGAAAGCACTTAAGGGAAAACTCCAACCTAAGGAACCCAGATACACCCATAAAACCACAATCTATAATTCCACAGAGGAAAAATCCTAAGAAAGAAAATATACACAAACTATCACCAAAAATAACATGAAGTAGCAATCAGTGGTCATTAATATCCCTTAACATCAATGGACTTAATTCACCTATAAAAAGACACACCCTAACATGATGGATACAAAAACAAAAGTCAACCTTCTGCTGCATACAGGAAATACACCATAACTCCAGGGACAAACACAAGCTCAGAGTAAAGAGTCGGGAAAAGACTTTTCAATCAAATGGTCCCAAGAAACAAGCAGATGTTGCTATCTTAATATCCAACAAAGTAAACTTCAAACTAAAATCAATCAAAAGAGACAAGGATGAACTTTATTTACTGATCTCAGGAAAAATCAATCAAGATTAAATCACAATCCTGAATATTAATGCCCCTAATATAAGCACAGCTTCATATGTAAAAGAATCACTACTAAAGTTTAAACCTTACATCAATTTTTACACTCTAATAGTGGGAGATTTCAGTATTCCACTTTACCCTTGAATAGGTCAACCAGACAAAGACTCAACAAAGAAAGAAGGGGTCTAACAGATGTTATGATGCAAATGGACTTAATAGATATTTACAAAAGATTTTATCTGAACACATAGGAATATACATATTTCTCAACACCCGATGGAACTTACTCTAAAGTTGACCACATACTTGGTCATAAGGCAAATATCAATAGATACCAAAAAAAAAAAATGGGAATAACCCCTTGTATCATATCAGACCACCATGGCCTAAAATTAGAATTCAACAACAACAAAAATCATAGAAAGTGTACAAACTCATAGAAACTGAACATCTCTACACTGAAACACCTATGGGTCAGGGAAGAAGCTAAGGAAAAAAGTCAAAGACTTTCTAGAATTTAATGAAAATAAATCCACAACATATCCAAACTTAGGAGACACAATAAAAGCAGTCTTAAGAGGAAAATTCATAGAACTAGATGCCTATATAAAAATCCAAGGAAAAGCTACCACAAGAGACCTAACAACTCAGCTTAAAGCTTTAGAACAATTAGAAGCAAACTCATCTAGGAAGGAATAGATGGCAGGAGATAATCAAAATTAGGGCTGAAATCAGTACAATAGAAACAAAGAGAAGAATACAAAAAAAAAATCAATAAATCAAAAAGTTGGTTCTTTGAAAAAGTCAACAAGATAGACAACCCTTATCCTAACCAAAAGATAGAGAGAGAGAGTATTCAAATGAACACAGTCAGAAATGAAAAGGGAGATATGACAACAGACACCCAGGAAATCCAGAAAATTATCAGGTCATACTTTGAAAACTGATGCTCTACTAAAATGGTAAACCTAAAAGGAATGGACAGCTTTCTGGACAAGTACCAATTACCAAAATTAAATCAAGACCAGATTAAACACCTAAACAGGCCTATAACAGATATTGAAGCTGTTATTAAGAGTCTCCCAAATAAAAAAAGCACAGGTCCAGATGGTTTCAGTGCAGAATTCTACCAGACATTCAAAGAAGAACTAATACTAATAATCAACAAACTGTTCCATACAATGGAGCTTGAAGGAACACTACCAAACTCTATTTATGAGGCCACAATCACCCTGATACCTAAGCCACTCAAAGATGCAACTAAGAGACCAATCTCCCTCATGAATATTGATGCAAAAATACTCAACAAAATTCGGGCAAACTGATTACAACAAAATAAAAAAGTTATCCATTCTAATCAAGTAGGCTTCATTGCAGAAATGCAGGGATGGTTCAACATACAAAAAACTATAAATATCATCCATCATATAAACAAATTGAAGGAAAAAAGTCACATGATCATATCCTTAGATGCTAAAAATGCCTTTGACAAAGTCCAACACTCCTTTACGATAAAAGTCCTGGAAAGATCAGGAATACAAGAAAAATACCTAAGTATAATAAGGGCAATTTACAAGAAGCCACGGCCAACATCAAACTAAATGGAGAAAAACTCAAAGCAAACCCACTAAAATCAAGAGCTAGACAAGGCTGGCCCCTTCTCCCCTTATCTATTCAATATAGTTCTTGAAGTTTTAGCCAAAGTAATAAGAGAATAATAGGAGATTAAGAGGAAACAAATTGGAAAAGAAGAATTGGAAACAACTCTATTTGCAGATGATATAATTATATATATAAGTTACCCACAAAATTCTACCAGGGAATTTCTACAGCTGATAAACTCCTTCAGCAATGTAGCAGGATTCAAAATTAATTCAAAACAGAATTAGTGGCTCTCCTATACACTAAAGACAAAAAGGCTGAAAAAGAAATGAGAGAAACATCACCCTTTATAATAGCTGCAAATAATATTAAATACCTAGGTGTAACTATAAAGAAGGAAGTAACAGATTTGTTTGACAAAAACTTTAAATCACTGAAGAAAGAAATTAAAGAGGATATCAAAAAATGAAAAGATCTCCCATGCTCCTGAATAGGTTGGATCAACATAATAAAAATGGCAATCCTACCAAAAGCAATCTACAGATTCAATGCAATTCCTATCAAAATCCCAACACAATTTTTTACATACCTTGAAACAATAATACTAAATTTTATTTGGAATAACAGGAAAGCTGGGATTGTCAAAACAATTTTGCTCAACAAAAGCACCTCAGGAGGCATCACTATCCCTGACTTCAAGTTATATTATAGAGCTACAGTAATAAAAACAGCCTGCTACTGGCTTAAAAACAGACTTGCGGATCAATGAAATTGAATTGAAGACCCAGACATTAACCCACACACCTATGAATACCTTATTTTACACAAAGAGGTAAAAAATATTCAATGGAAAAAAGATAGAATCTTCAACAAATTGGATTGGCATACCTAGATGACAGTGTGTAAAAAAAAAAAAAATGCAATTTGATTCAAGTCTATTCCCCTGCACAAAACTCAAATCCAAGTGGATCAAAGACCTCAACATAAACCCAGTTACACTGAACTTGATAGAAAAGAAAGTGGGAATTACCCTCCAGTGCGTTGACACAGGTGACCACTTCCTAAATATAATATCACTAGCACTGACATTAAGAACAACAATCAATAAGTGGAATCTCCTGAAACTGACAAGTTTCTGTAAGGCCAAGGACACAATCATTCAAACAAAATGACACCCTACAGAATGGGAAAAAACTTTCACCAACCCTATAAGTGACAGAGGACTGATCTCTAAAATATATAGAGAACTCAAGAAACTAGATCCCCAAACCCTGAAAAACTCAATCTAAAAGTGGGGTTCAGAACTAAAAAGGGAATTCTCAGCAGAAGAATTACAAATGGCTGAAAGACACTTGAAAACATGTCTTAGAGAAATTCAAATCAAAACAACTTTGAGATACCACTTTACACCTGTCAGAATGGCTAAGATCAAAAACACAGATGACAGTCTATGCCAGAGAGGATGCGAAGCAAGGGAACACTTCTCCATTGTTGGTGGGAGTGTAAACTTTTTCAGCCACTGTAGAATGCAGTTTGGAAGTTTCTCAGAATACTGGGAATCACTCTCCCCAAGGATCCAGCAATATCACTCTTGGGCATATATCCTAAAGATGCACATTCACACCCCAAAAGCATTAGCTCAACTATGTTCATAGCAGCATTATTTGTAATAGAAGAATCTGGAAACAACCTAGATGCCCATCAACTGAAGAATGGATTCACAAACTCTGATACATCTACACAATGGAGTACTACTCAGCAGTAAGAAAAAATGATATCCTAAAATTCACAGGCAAATGGATCTATTTGGAGAATATACTCCTGAGCAAGGTCTCATAAACCTAGAATGATAACCAGGGGATGTACTAATCACTCATTAGTGGAGTTTAAGTAAAAACATTCTTTTTTTTCATTGAAAGATGATGGGTGAATAAAGTGATTTAACACACACACATACACACAAAAAAAAGAAAAGAAAAGAAAAGAAAAGAAAACTGCTGGTTTGTCTGTAGAAGGAAGGATTGCCTAGCAGAAATTTGTGGTGACCATAGTGTATCCGTGGGTATTAGCTGTGACTTACTGTGCTTTCTTTACTTGTAGCTGAGCCTAACCTGGCTTGAGAAGCTTTAGATTTTATTTTTTATGTTTCATGTATTTTAAAGAAAAGAGAAGCTTTATTACTGTGTGAGGGTTTTTTAAATCTATTGTGAATGTTCTGCTTTTTTATATGAAGTTTGAGATTGATTTTTCAATAAACAATAAAAAAAGAAAAAAATATTTGGGATCAATAGTTACTTTTTAGTTTAAAGTAGATTCTATAAACCACTATTTTATTCCAGTATTTCTAAATCCCCCTTTTCTTTTCAGAGATACTTGAATCCAATATTTCATACTTAATTTCTTCCCTTCCCATGACCAGTAACAATTTTCATTCCCCCTCCCAACAATTGCAGTCATATCAAACAAAAACTACCCACCACACCTCTTGAGAAAGTAGGTATTATATTCTTAAAATTACTATTACCTGATATAGTTAATACAATGATCACATTCTGGAAAAACAGGTGTAACATTTGTCATTCAATCTGCATGTGATGGGAAAGTGTAGGAATTATCTGAAGGCCTGTCCAGAGTAGTACATGAGGCTGGACCATCTTAGCTAGCAGCTTTGAATTTCTTCTGGATGCAGAATTTTAAGGAAACTGCAGCAGAGGCATTTAGAGGCTTGATAACATGCACTATTGGTCTTTATTAGTGATTAGTCTTTTTATTTCTTTCTGAAAACACATTTTACAGTAATATATTAACACAAGTACAGAATGTACAGTGTGAACAAGTTATTAAAATGTGATTTTTTTGTTCTATGTCTGAGCAGGTAAAAGACATCTATTAACTTTAAAAGTTTGTTTGGACTGCATATCCAAACATCTATCCAAGCCTTTTGAAAAGATGGCATGTAAGAGTAAGTTGTGAGGACTCTGTAGCCAACAAGATTTATCATTTCTCATAAAGTCTCAGTGCTATTCCCATAGTAGGGGTATCAGCATATATGTCACATGCTTTGTAGTCTTTATTAGTTCCCTTTTTTTCTTTTTCTTACTTTTTTTAAAAGCTTACTTGTTTGCAAGGGACTCTTTAATGAATAGGAGTAGATCACTAGCTTTTTCTATCCTCTTCTGAGTTCACATAGCACAAAATGCAAATATTCCATTTGTAATTAAATATACCAGATTAAGAACATTAACAGAATGAAAATTGGGTTTTATCATCCTGTTTAATGAATTCAGAAGAAAGAGTATCAAAAGAAAATATATTTATCCTTGGTCATTTAATCTATGTGCTTGAGTGTGTTCACATTTCACTTTAAGATCAAGTAGATCATGTTTTTTACTGTAGTGTACTCAGGCTATCCAACCCCTGAGTATTTCTTTAATGTTTTACTCATTTTTACATACCAATCATAGTTTTTCCTCCTACCCTTCCTCCCACTCCCCCACCCTGAATTTTCCCCCGGCCCAGTCCCCATCTAATCCTCCAAAAGTGTAAGGCCTCCCATATGGAGTCAACAAAGTTGAGGCAGTACCAAGCTCCTCATCCCTTCATCAAGGCTGAGCAAGGCATCCCAATATAAGAAATGGGCTCCAAAAAGCCATCTCATGCACCAGGGATAGATCTTGGTTTTACTGCTAGTAGCCCCTCAAACAGACTAAGCTACTCAAGTGTCTCCCATATGCAGAGGGCCTAATTCAGTCCCATGCAGGCTCCAAGGCTGTCAGTCTAGAGTTTGAGTTCTCATGAGATTGATTCAGTTATCTCTGCAGATTTCCCCATCATGATCTTGAGCTCCATCCCTTGCTCATATAATCCCTCCTCCCTCTTTTCCACTGGACTCCTGGAGCTTGACCTGGTACTTGTCTGTGGATCTTTGCATCTGCTTCCATAAGTTAATTAAAAAAAAAACTCTATGATGACAGTTAGAGCATTCACCATCACCAATCTTATTACAGAGGAAGGTCAGATCAGTCATCCTTTTCACTACTGCTAGTAATCTTAGCAGGGGTCACCCTTGTGGATTCCTGGGAATTTCCCTAGCGTCAGGTTACTCCCTAACCCCATAATGTCTCTCTCCATCAAGATATCTCTTTCATTGCTCTTCCACTCTATCCTGCCCTCCCCTGTTCTCCTACCTCATCCCTCTCCTGTTTCATTAAGTTCTCTTCCTCCACCCCCTTACCTCTAGCACCCCCTGCTCCCAGTTTATCCAGGAGATCTCATCTATTTTCTCTTCCAAGGGTAATCCATGCTTACTACATAGGGTCCTCCTTGTTACCAAGTTCCTCTGGGGCTATGGGTTGTAGTCTGGTTATCCTTTTTTTGCTTTACATATGGTATTCACTTATGAGTAAGTATATACCATGTTTGTCTTTCTGAGTCTGGGTTATCTCACTCAGGGTAATATTTTCTAGTTCCATCCATTTGCCTGCCAATTTCAT
Source organism: Sigmodon hispidus (assembly GCA_004025045.1). NCBI lineage: Eukaryota > Metazoa > Chordata > Mammalia > Rodentia > Cricetidae > Sigmodon > Sigmodon hispidus. Next base: position 7,986 of record PVIH01026392.1, on the reverse strand, counting down.
GATGTCATTTTTTACAGCTGAGTAATACTTTGTGTAAACATACCACATATTCATTATCCATTCTTTGGCTGAGGGGCATCTCAGCTGTTTCCAGGTCCTGACTATTATGAATATTGCTGCATAACTGAGCAAGTATCCTTATGGCATAATTAAATATCACTTGGGTATATGCCAAAGAGAAGTATCACTGGGTCTTGAGGTCGATTGATTCTCAATTTTCTGAAAAGTCACTATGCTGATATTCAAAGTGGCTGTAAAACTTTGCATTGCCACTAGCAGTGGATGAATGTTCCCCTTACTCCATATCCTCTCCAATATTGGTTGTCCTCAGTGTTTTTTATCTTAGCCATTTTGATAGATGTAAGATGGTGTCTTAGAGTCTATTTGATTTGTATTTCCTTGATGACTAAGGTTGAACAATTCCATAAATATCTTTCATCCATTTGACATTCTTCTGTTGAGGATTCTCTGTTTATATCTGTGCCCCATTTTAATTGGATTATTTAATATTTTGATGTCTATGGTTTTTTGGTTCTTTTATATATTTTAGAGATTAGCCGTCTGTCAGATGTAGGATTGATGAAGGTATTTTTCCATTCTGTAACTATCCTATCGTTTTGTCTTATTTATCAGGTCCTTTGCTTTACAGAAGATTTTTAGTCTCAAAAGATCTCATTTATTGTTACTCTTAATGTCTTGCTACTGGTGTCATATTTAGGACATAGTCTTCTATGACAATACATCCAAGAGTACTTCCCACTTACTCTTCTATCAGGTTCAGTTTCACTGGATTTATGTTGAGGTCTTTAATCCAATTGGACTTAAGTTTTGTGCATGGTGATGAATATCTATCTATTTGCAGTCTTCTACACATTGACATCCTGGTATGCCAGCACCATTTGCTGAAGATGCTTTTTTTTTCCATTGTAAAGTTTTAGCTTCTTTGTCAAAAATCAGGTGCTCATAAGTATGTGGATTAAAGTCAGGCTCTTTAATTCTATTGGTCCATGTGTCTGTTTTTAGGGCAATACCAACCTGCTTTTATTAGTATAGCTTTATAATAGAACTTGAAGTCAGGAATGGTGATACTTCCAGAATTTTCTTTATTGTACAATTTACAAATTGTATTGTACATTTTCTTTATTGTTTTAGCTCCCTATGTTTTTTGATTTTCCATATGAAGTTGAGTATTGGATTGTTCTTTTAAGGTCTTTAAAGAATTTTGAGCAGGATTTTGATAGGTATTCCATTGAATCTATAGATTGCTTTTGGTAAAATTGCCATTTTTACTATGCTGATCTTACCTATTCATACTCATGGGAAATCTTTCCATTTCTGATATCTACTCTAATGTCCTTCTCCAAGTTGTTGTCATACAGGTTGTCCTATACACTTGTTTGGTTACAGTTATCCCAAGATATTTTAAATAATTTGTTGCTATTGTAAAGCATTTCCACTAGCAGTGGATGATCTTTCTCTGATTTCTACCTTGTCCCATTTATCATTTGTATACAGGAGGGCTACTGATTTTTTTTTTGGTTAATCTTGTATCCTGCCACATTATTGAATGTGTTCATCAGCTGTGATAGTTCCCTGGTAGAATTTTTGGGGTCACTTATGTATACCATCATATCTTGTGCATATCTTGTGCAAATAGCAAAAACTTTGTTTGACTTTTTCCTTTTCAATTTGTATCCATGATTTTCTTTTGTTGTCTTATTGCTCTAGCTAAAATTTGTACTGTATTGAATCGATTTGAGGAGACTAGACAGCCTTGTATTGTTCCTGATTTTAGTGATCTCAATTTGAATCTCTTCACTTGTTTGTTAGCTGTTAGCTTGATGTAAGTTGCCTTTATTATATTTAGGTGGTTTTTTGTGTCCCTGATCTCTTCACGACCTTTACATGAATGGATGTTGGATTTTGTCAAAGGCTTTTTCAGTATCTAATGACAAGATCATGTGCTTTACTTTCCTTCAGGTTGTTTATATGGTGTATTACATTGACAGATTTTCATATGTTGAACCATTCCTTCCTCTCTGGGATTAAACATGGTAAATGATTTCTTTGATGTGTCCTTGGAATCAATTTGACAGTATTTTATTGAGTATTTTTGCATCAATGTTCATGGGGGTGATTGGTCTGTAATTCTCTTTCTTAGTTACATCTTTGAATGTTTTGGGCATCAGGGAAACTGTAGTGTCATAAAAAGAGTTTGGGGGGCTGGAGAGATGGCTCAGCGGTTAAGAGCACCATCTGCTCTTCCAGAGGACACGGGTTCGATTCCCAGCACCCACATGGCAGCTAACAACTGTCTGTAGTTCCAGTTCCAGGCAAACACCAAGGCAAATAAATAAATAAATAAAGTTTTTTTTTTTTAAAGAGTTTGAAAATGTTCCTTTGGTTTCTATTGTTTGGAATAATTTGAGGAGTACTGGAATTAGGACTTCTTTACAGTTTTTGTAGAAACCATCTAGTCCTGAGCTTTTTTTTTTTTTTTTAAGCTGGGAGACTTTTAATGACTGTGCCTATTTCCTTAGGGGTTATGGCTATTTAAATTGTTTATCTGGTTTTGATTTAATTTTGGCATGTGGTACCTATCTAGAAAATTGTTCATTTATTTTAAATTTTCCAGTTTTGTAGAGTACAGATTTTTTGAAGTATGAGCTGCTAATTCTCTGAATTTTCTCAGTGTCCATTGTTATGTCCTTACTTTTGTTCATGATTTTGTTAATTTGGACATTCTTTCTCTTTGGTTAGTTTGAATAAGGGTTTGTCTATCTTGTTGATTTTCTCAAAGAACCAACTCTTTTTTTTTACTGATTTTTTTGTGTTGTTCTTTTCATTTTTATTGATTTCAGCCCTCAATTTGATTATTTTCTGGCATCTGTTTCTCCTGAGTGAGTTTATTTCTTTTTGTTTTAGAGTTTTCAGATGTGCTGTTAAGTCACTAGTGTGAGATTTCTCCAACTTCTTTATGTAGGCCCTTAGTACAATGAACTTTTTTCTTAGTACTGCTTTCATCATGTCCTATACATTTCGATTTGTTGTACATTCATTTTCATTGAATTCTAGGAATTCTTTAAATTCTTTGTCTTCATTGACCCATTGGTGATTCAGTTGAGCATTATTTGGTTTCCATGAGTTTGTAGGCTTTCTGTAATTTGTGGTGTTGTTGAAAACTACCTTTAAGCCATAGTGACCTGATAAGATACAGGGGGGATAATTTCAATTTTCTTTTTCGTTGAGATTTGCTTTCTGACCAAGTATGTGGTCAGTTTTTAGAGACATTTCCATTAGTTACTGATAAGAAGGTATATTCTTTTGGTTTAAGTGGAATGTTCTGTAGATATCTGTTAAACCCATTTGAGTCAACATCTGTTAGCTCCTTTATTTCTTTGCTAATTTTATATCTGAGAGATCCATTTATTGGCGAGAATGGAGTGTTGAAGTCTCCCATTATTAGTATATGGGTTTTGATGTATGATATAAGCTTTAGTAATGTTTCTTTTACAACTGTGAGTGCCCTTGTATTTGGGGCATAAATGTTCAGAATTGAGACTTCATTTTGATTGTTTTTTCTTTGCTAAATATGCAATGTCCTCCATCTCTTTTGAGTGCCTTTAGATTAAAGTCAATATTGCTATACATTAGAACATTAGAACAGCTTGCTTCTTAGTTCCATCAGATTAGAAAGTTTTTTTTCTCAACTCTTTACTCTGAGGTAATGTCTGTCTTTGAAGTTGAGGTGTGTTTCTTGCATACAGCAAGAGGATGGATTCTGTTTTGTATTCATACTGTTAACCTGTGTCTTTTTATAGCCTATTCAAGTCTATTGATATTAATAGACATTAATGACTAGTCAATGTTAATAGCTGTTAGTTTTTGTTGGTTGTGTGTGTGTGTGTGTGTGTGTGTGTGTGTGTGTGTGTGTGTGTGTGTCCCTTCTTTAGGATTTGCTGGTGTGAGATTATCTATTGCCTGTATTTTCTTGCAGGTGCAGCTAACTTCCTTGAGCTCGAGTTTTCCTTCTTGTGATTTCTATATGGCTGAATTTATAAATGAGTATTGTTTAAACCGGGTTTTGTCTTGGAATATCTTGCCTTCTCCATCTATGGTAACTGAAAGTTTTGCCGAGCATAGTCTGGGCTAGCATCTATGGTCTCTTAGTATTTGTATAATGTCTGACCAAGTCCTTCTGGCTTTCAGTGTCTCCACTGAGAAGTCAGGTGTTATTCTGATGTGTCTGCTTTTATATGTTACTTGGCCTTTTTCCTTTAAATTATTATTATTCATTTTTATTCTTTTTGTTTAGTGTTTTATTATGTAGGGAACAGTCTTTCTGGGGGGATCTAGTCTATTTGGTGTTCTGTAAGCTTCTTGGATCTTCACAGGCATTTCTTTTTAGAAGTTGGAAAAGTTTTTTTCTATAATTTTGTTGAATATATTGTCTGTGCATTTGAACTGGAATCCTTCTCCTTCTTCTTGTACCCTTATTATTCTTGGGTTTGGTCTTTTCATGGTGTCCCAGATTTCCTGGATGTTTTGTCTTATGACTTTGTTGGCTTTAATGTTTTCTTTGACTTTATTATATTTCCTCTATTTCATCTTGAACAATAGAGATTGTCTCTTCTATTTCTTGCATTCTGTTGGCTATGCTTACATCTGTAGTTTCTCTTCATTTACTCAGATTTTCCATTTTCAGGATTCTCTCAGTTTGTGTTTTCTTTATTGCTTCTATTTCTATTTTCAAGTCTTAAACTGTTTTCTTTACCGGTTTGATTGCTTTTTCTTGAAAAAGGGGTTTATTACTTTCTTTCAATTTTTGTTTGTCTTTTTCTTGATTTCGTTAAAAGATTTTTTTATTTTTTCTTTAAAGACCTTTATAATCTTCATAAGCTTACTTCTAAAGTTGTTTTATTCTGATTCTTCTTTATTGGAATGTGCAGATCTTGCTATTGTAGAACCACCAGATTCCAGCATTGTCATATAGTTTATGTAGTTGAATGTATTCATGTCTTCCTCCAATTGGTGCAGGGGGTGCTTCTGCCTCCAGGGGGCACTTCTTGTCTAATTGGTGCAAGAGGTTGTTTTTCAAGGGGAATGCTGAGATGCCCCAGTGGATAATTGCATTTGGGAGGCAGAGTGGAATTTGTAGATTATAGGGTCTGATGTGGGGGTGGAGCAGCCTGCCAATAAGAGCCTTGCCTGCTGGTTGGCTTGTGGGGGGGCATGGGGTATGCCCTGGGCCTAGAGCCTAGAGATTGCGCTGTACAGCTAGGAGACCAGTCACTTACCTCTTGGTCTAATGGGTGCAAACAGTTTCTGTGTCTCATAGAGTCACTGAGGTCACAGGGGCTAGGTGGGTTTTGGGAGTAGAGTGGGATTTGAAGATCACAGGGTCCAATGGGGGCAGTGGTGCAGTAGTCTGCCCACAGGAGCCGTGCCTGCTGGTCAGCTAAGTTTCCTTTATTCATGTCTGTAACCAAGATTTCCAGAAGAATTATTAAGTTCAAGTTCAAATCCAATCTTTAATAATTTTGAAGAGAACTATACATTTTTGTTTCCTATGAAACATGGGCATAACCTCTTCTACCATACAACATTTGTTTTTTTACTTCCATATTGAAGTTAAGACATTTTAAAAATATATAAGTTGGTTTAATTTAGCCATTTCCATAATCCAATGTCTCTCAGTAGCTACTACTTTTTGTACATTAACATTTAAAAAACTCAAAGTCAACAAAGAATTATACAGGATTCAGACTACCTGTGTATTTTCAATCTTTATATGGCTTTTAAAAAATATTATATTACTCTCTCTGTAAAGACTTTATTTTTAAACTATTTTTCTATGACTGTTTATACTCATTTTATACTGTATCTGTCTGAAGGTTTTCTCAGTCTGAAATACTTTACTGAGCACCTGAAGCATTATCTGACCACATGAGACACATCTTAAACTGACATGACACAGTTCTGGTGCATGGTCTTGGCAGTTGGCTCTAGCCCACAGGCAGCAATCAGGAGGCATATTTCTGTACACTGTAGCTCACTTGAGAGACTTCAGGACTATAAAGTCATGTCTGGCACTGTGCTTGTGTGTTTGAAACTTTTCTTTCTAAGCTTTCTCAGGTCCTATATGGAAAACATGTATATATAGTCCTGCCTTACTTCCAGTTTGCTCTTCCTGCTTCCTGCTTGCCATTGAGAATGTGATCTCTCAGCTCCCTATTCTGGAGACTCTTAGGAGACTCTTACCTCTGGATCTATTAGCCAAAAATAGTGCTTCATAAGTTGCTTTTGGTCATTGTGTTTTATCACACCAACAGACAGAAAGCTAACATACTAGTATTATGTAAAGTATTAATAACTAAAGTGTCCACCAACAATATATATGTAAATAAATTGCATTTACTAGAGTTTCCTTCACACTTAAATGTAATCCAATACCATTTGTTAAAAAAAAAAAAACAAAAAAAAAAACAAAAAACAACAAAAAAAAAAACCCGGTGCTTTCTAAACTGAAAAGGCATAGCAAGTTTGTATATTTAACTATATACATGGTAGGTTACTGATCAGCTCTCTATTTTATTTTATTGCTTAGAGTGTGAGAAAAGCAGTAAAAGCCTCTCACCTATTCTGAGGATACATGGAATCTAAAATATTTGCTAGAACTTATGGAGTGTTTTGCAAATGTGGCTTCTTTAGAGCCTCTAAACGCAATTGGTGTCTGGTGAGAGGACCATCAACTGATGAGTTGTCAGAGCCTGAACTCCCTGCTACAGATACTTCAGTGGGCCCATATCAGCCATAACTGTGTTTTGTAACCAACTGCTATAAAACTGATGCATTTGGGTATGCACAGGGGCCATGATTTGTGACTAACTACCATGCCACACTATATTATATATATATTATATATTATATAATATATATATTATATATGAGCAGGTACATATTCCTAGGCAAGTTAGTGTTGTAAAATGTAAGATTTGTAGAAATTGTAGAAATCTGGGTAAGACCAGGTGGCAGCATTTCTCAGTCAAAATCTTTCATAGTACCTTCTGACACTATGTAAGTTAGCCAATAGGGAGGATTTACTGGTCAGTCAAAGTTGATTATTCCATGTCTTACATCAAAAGTAATTAGTGCCTTCGGCAATAAGGTCATACCATTTAATTGTAGTGAGCAATTAAGATTAATTACAATATCCTGTGCTGTATTTAATGCCTCTGGGACCTCTTTCTCTTTTATCAATATCTCATAGGGATACACTGAGATTATTTAATGGCCTATGCTTTCTAGACAGTATTTTCTATGCATTCAAGGTATTTTTGTTTAATCTCTTTCTTTCTCTCTCTCACTCTCTTCACATACAGTGTTTAACTTATAGAGAAGTTCTGTAAGGCTTCTTACACACCTCAGTTTTGATTAATTCATTTTTAAAAATATTTATTTATTATGTATACAGTATACAGAAGAGGACACCAGATGTCATTATAGACAGTTGTGAGCCACCATGTGGTTGCTGGGAATTGAACTCAGGACCTCTAAAAGAACAGTCAGTGCTCTTAACCTCTGAGCCATCTCTCCAACCTGGTTAATTCATTCTTATCTCCTGACATTCCCTATCTCCATATTATTATCTCCACCCATATTTTTAACTCAGAGCACTTCCAGTAGTCAAAAGTTTCTGACCCATCTGGGTTTGCAAGTCAGAAGAATCTTCCCATCTAAGGTCCTGCTGCTGCTTATAAAATAATTACACAAAATATTATATTAGTTACAAACCATTTTTGGCTTATGGCTCAAGTTCATTATCAGCTAAGTCTTACAACTTAACCAATTTCTATTAATCTATGTCTTGCCACGTGCCTAGTGGCTTTACCTGTGTTCCATTACATCTTGCTCTCTTGAATAGAAGCTTGCAGCATCTCTTACCCTTTATTCATGCTTGAATTTCCCACTTGCCTATAGGCTGCT
>PVIH01026391.1:0-18851 GCA_004025045.1 Sigmodon hispidus | reverse complement strand
TAGATAGATATTCTTTCAGTCTGACTTTGTCCTGAAATACCTTGTTTACTCCATCTATGGTGATTGATAATTTTGCAGGGTATAGTATTCTAGTTTGGCAGCCATGCTGTTTTAGCGTCTGTATAACTTCTGACCAAGCCCTTCTAGCTTTCATCATTTCCATTGAATAGTCAGGTGTTATTCTGATGGGTCTGCCTTTATATGTGAGTTGGCCCTTTTCTTTTGCAGCTCTTAAAATTTTTTCTTTGTTCTGTATGTTTTGTGGCTTGATTATAATGTGGCGCGCTGACTTTTTTTTGGGATCATACCTGTTTGGTGTTCTGTAAGCTTCTTGTATCTTTATAGGCATTTCCTTCTTCAGGTTAGGGAAGTTTTCTTCTATGATTTTATTGAAAACATTATCTGTGCCTTTGAGCTGGTATTCTTCTCCTTCTTCTATTCCTATTATTCTCAGATTAGGTCTTTTCATGGTGTCCCAGATTTCCTGGACATTTTGAGTTATGGCTTTTTTAGTTTTACTCTTTTCTTTGACTGATATATCTATTTGAGCTAGTGAGTCTTCCACTTCAGAGATTCTATCTTCCATCTCTTGAACTCTGTTTGTTATGCTTGTATCTGTGGTTCCACCTTTTTTCTTCAGGTTTTCTATTTCTATCCTTGCCTCATTTTGTGCTTTTTTTATTGCTTCTATTTCAGCTTTTATTTCCTGGCATGTTTCTTTCATAGATTTGTTCATCTCTTCCAATTTTTTGTTTGTATTTTCTTCTATTTCTTTAAGGCTATTTTTCATATCTTCTTTGAGAGCTTCGATGATCATCAAAAAGGAATTTTTGGTGTTGCTTCCTTCTGTTTCCTCTTCATTGCTCAGTTCAGATCTTGTATTTGTAAGATCGCCACTCTCTTCTGGAGTTACCATGTTGTCCTTTGTATTATTATATAATTTTTTGCACTGACGTTTGCCCATGGCTTCAGTGGTTCACGATTAGATGGCTCCTAGTCAGTTGTGGCACTCGAGTTTGTGTGCCTCCTATCACCTCTCTGGTCAGGGTCTGAGTCTGTCCTTCAGAGACCGCTGCAGTTGTTGGCACGCTCAGTTCGAAGTGGCTGTGGGTAGCCGTGCAAACTCCCTCAGCCGGAGCTGTGGGTATGGTGACCAGCAGCGATTAACCGCCCATGCTCCAGAGTGTGCTGGGACTCTGCAGACAGCACTGGTCCGGGAGCGGAAACGGAAGCTATGGGAGTTTAACTCTCCCTCCCAGGCTGGGATATAGGCGCTTGGGCCTGGGTACCCCTCCTCACCTCTGGGTGGGGTCTCAGATTGTCCTTCAGAGACCCCTGCAGTTGTTGGCAAGCTCAGTTCGAGGTGGCTGTGGGTAGCCGTGCAAACTCCCTCAGCCGGAGCTGTGAGTATGGTGACCGGGAGTGATTATCCGCCCCTGCTCCAGAGTGTGCTGGGACTCTGCAGACAGCCGGAGATAAACACTTTATTTGTTGTAGTTAAGGTAGTTAGTAGACCCAGGGAGCTAAAATCTAGGAGCCCTAAACCACAAATACTAATAGAAAATAGGCCAAAGTCTGCACTGTAGTCAAGTTAGAGAGGTCTCTCTTGTGATTAGGAAGGCATGGCCATCCACGCCCAAACCAACTGGCAAGTAAGAATTCAGTTGCTGGTGGTAGAGGACGGCCGTTAGAGGGTTAGGAAAATGATATAAGATAAGACAAAAGACAGAAGAAACTGGTGTGCAGCCAGTTTTGACGTCCAGATGACAGCTCTGGAGGAGTGTGGAGGAGCCTGTATCCAGGGTTGCACACTTTTCTTACTGAGACACAGGGAACATTTCTGTTTGAGAGAAACAATATCTGGTAGGATGCTGGCTGCACATTATTTGTTTGTTTGTTTGATTGATTTTGAGATAAAATCTGATATAGCCCAGGCTGGCCTTGTACTTCCTGTGTAGCAAAGGACAGCCTTAAATTCCTGATTTCCCTGCCTCTAGTTCCCACAGATTTAGACTTCTGCACTCTGCCTGACCTTAAAAATGAGTGTTTTTTTAGTATATGGAAAAGCTGTTTCACCAAGAGTTTGTAGAGTCAGTGGACCTTGCATTTATAAGCAGCTACTCTGATTTTTTCCCCTTCAGATAGTTCAATAAGTGAGCAGTCTTGGAGTTATGAAAGAGGTGCATTTTTCACAGACTAGCACTAAGTAAAAGTTTTCACATTCTTACTGGGATAAACCTTTAGTCTTTAAGTCCTAGTTTTTTCAGTTTTATACTTGCCTAGTTATCAGAGCATTGGAAGTGGATGGTTACAAGTCCCCACTTCCTCCTGAAAGTTTGACATGGCTGAGGTTTTAGTAGGTACACACACTTGTCATAAAGGTGAAGTGTGAAGCTTAGGTCCCTTGGACAGAAGTATGTACAGATGAGAAATGACCTCTATTTGCACTTTACTGCCTAATGTTAATTCTTGCCTTGGGTTGTCCTGTTGGCCACGTTTTGAATATTTGAAAGGCTCTCAAAACAAAGAAAGATGGGAGTAGTAATGGAATAAAATAGGCTGTTACCATTAATCAGTTTTTCTTTTATGTTAAGACAATTTGTGGAATTCTGTGGGAAGTAAATTGATAAGCATCATTTGTCCAAATCACATTTCCCACAATTGATATCTAAAAGTACATTCAAAAAAACAATATATGCACATTCTGTGGTTGTTTAACATGTCTTAAGAATTACCCTAATACAAGTTGTATTCTGGACACTAACAGAATAGTGAACCGAATACAGTTGGCTCATGAAGTCCACTTGCTCTTAAAAAGAGGCCCTGGAGAGGTAAGGTAGCCAGGGACAGCTGTCAGAATGTAAACTTACCTCATGTAAACTCATCCACTTTGGCAGCCCTGTCCAGCCACCCCGGTGACAGGGAATAGACTCTGACGGCTTCTGTTTGCTCTCGACCACAGACACTAACTTTAGCTAGCTTCCTCTATGATGTTTTCAGGAGAGCAGTGACATTACACGAAGCCTTGTTCTTCACAGAGTTTAAAAATAACAATTGTTCTTGATAGAATTAGAAAGTTTAGAGTAACATGAGTATATATTACTTTATATAAGATAGTTTAATAGTTTTTATAATGAAAATAAAATACTTCTTACCGAAGTTATTTCCCTTGCGTCCATGTAAAACTCATGTAAAATCAGCATCATGTGTATTACTAACAGATGTTCTAAACCTTACTGATGCAGGATCTCCCCAGAACCTCTCAGGTTGGCCTCTGCCTCTGAGTGCTAGAATTATAGGCATTACCTGCCATGTTGGCTTCCAAAAGACCTTCCCAACCTCAGCTGGCTTGTTCAGAATGTCTCTTTACTAGAGCTGCTGACACTGTAGGCAGATGTATAATGGGATCTCCATGGGCCTTTCTTTGGCATTGGCCTCTGCCTGCTAGTTACCTTCGCTTCTCTCTCATCCTGTGTTCCCATGACAGACATCTCTTGAAGATGAAGAGAAGAGAGCTACTGACTTAGACTAATACAGGCAACAGTGTTTCTCCTGTGTGTCCAGGCTTCATTCATAGGCTTGGTTCTAGATATAGATTAGTTTCAGGAGCAGTTTCTACTTAAATGTCTCAATGTGGTACTACTGTAAGCCAGTTTATTATTATTCTTACTTTCTTTGTTGTAACTTAATTTGCTCATTTGACCAAGTAGATAGAGATACTATTATAGCTTATTGTCTTTGGCTGCACAGTTGCAGCCCATTAACTAATTTTCAGAGCCATGAAACTCACTCATTGTTAACACTATTTCATCTTCTACCCCTATGCCTGGCATCTAGCATTCTACTTTCTGTCTGTATGAATTATGTTATAATGATATGTCATAAAAGTATACTCAGATGGGCCTTGAACTCACTATGTAGTTGAGCATGGCCTCAAATTTGATGTGTATCAGAGGATGACCTTGAACTTCTTGCCCCTTCTGCTTTCACCTCCTTACTGGTGGAATTACAGGTCTCTATGTCCAGTCCTGTTTTACTTTTTTCTTTGTTTTTGTTGTTGGTTTTGGTTTGGGTGATTCTGGAGATTAAACCCAGGATCTTATGCATGCCAGCAAGCACTCTACCAACTGAGCTATATTCCTAGTTCAATATGGCTTATTTCTTCAGAATTGGTTTTCAAGGCTTTTTTGCATTGTATGCTACGGAAGTTTTGTCCTTTTAAAGGAAGAATAGTTATACAATTATTCATGTATAACTATATATAAATATGTATGTGTGTACATACACTAACTACATTTGTGTGTATGTATGTACTCACAATCACACTACACTTTATGAATCTATAGCTTTCTGTATACCTGGGTAAAATTATGGCTGTCATAAATAATACTGCATTGACATGGGTTTACAAATATCTATTCATGCCCTTTTTTTTAATTCTTTTAGGCAAACATCCCAAAGTGAAATTTATAGTAAGAAATTTCTGGCCTATCTAGCCTGAAGATTGAGACCAGCAGTCTCAAATAATCATACAAAGAATTATATTAATTACAAGCTATTTGGCTTATGGCTCAGGCATATTACTTGCTAACACTTCCTTTTAAACTAACCCATGATTAGCCAAGTGACTTAGTACCTTTTCTCAGAGGAGCATTTTTGTCTTTTTTCCTTTGCATCTGCCTTGTATCTCTTCTCTGCTCTTTTTCTTCCCAGAGTTTTCTTAGTCTGGTAGCCCCACCCACACTTCTGTCTGCCTTCTGGCCAGTCAGCGTTTTATTAAACCAGTAGGAGGAACAAGTATTTACAGTGTACAAGAGCATAATCCCACAGCAGAAATTGCTGAATTATATGGCAATTTTATACCTATTTTTTGAGAAGCAAATATAGTATTAACATATAACTATGATTTCCACACACCTTAAGGTTTTGTCTTTAAACACAGTATTTTATGACTTTGATTGCTTTTAAAAGCTATTTCATAGTCTTGTCTTTTTTTGAAGTATTTTGTATTTTTGGTTAATTTTTTATAGAATTGAACATTATTTAAAAGACAAAAGTTTATAATGATTATACTTAACTCAACAGAAGATGAGAGGTGAATATTGTGTCATATTTTACCCTAGGTTCCCTGGGGTCCTGACCTGGAGGGTTGGCCTCTCTCTGGCCTTGTGCTGACAATATTTATTCTGCCCCATTGGTGAACTCTTCTTCCTCTTCTGTTGTTGCCTTACACCACTTAGCTAGTTAGAATGTGTGTGATGTTGGATGTTTATGCCCCATGTCTTCTGAAAACTGCAATGTTTGTAGATAGCTTTTTTATGTCTGATAGCTCATTTCCCTCTAGCTTACAAATGTGCACTCACAGTATTGTCAGTACAGGAGCATTTAATAACTTACTTAAAGCAGGAAAGTAAACAAGGGTACAGTCGAGTGATTCAGGAACTCCTTGGTAGGAAACCCACAGATCTTCATTTGGGTTGAGAGTTGTCAGCTTTCAACTTAATGATCATCTGGGCTTTGAGTCCAAGGAATGATTTACTGGACAGCAAAATGCTACTTGGGTATATCTACATCTTTAGTCACAGTATTCTGCAGCTACAGAATAGAAATACTTGGAGCTTAGAGAAATGGTTCAGCATTTAAGAGAACATACAGCTGTGGATGCTCAGTGGTTAGGAACCCCCACTGCCCTTCCAGAGGACTGGCGTTTAAATCCCAGCACTCACTTCAGGCAGCTCACACCTGCTTGTAATCCAGCTTCAGGAATCCAACACCCTTTTCTGTCTCCAAGGAAACTCACACACATGTACATATACATAAAAATAAATTAAAAATTGAAAAGAGAGAACACTTACTGCTCTTAAAGAAGAACAGAGTTCTATTCCCATCATGACATAGTGCCACAGAATAACCTCCCATGACTCCAGCTCCAGAGGATCCAATGCCTTTGGCTTCCCTGGCATTGACTGCCCCTGTGTGCGTGTGCGCGCGCGCGCGCGCGCGCGCGCGCACACACACACACACACACACACACACACTATTTTTAAGACTAGAAATGCTGATCTTTGATCTTTGGCACTGGCTTTCCTGAGACTCTTTTCTAACAGCCATATAGCTAACAGCGGATCCATCAGGTGGAATGAGTTGGACACACAGGTGGAAGGACTGTGGTTTCACATGAGACACCTGTATTATTGGAATTATTATGAAACCTTATTGCTAAAAACTATGTTATTAAAATTAAGAAACAAACACTTTTAGCTGGCAGGGATAAACAGTAGAGTGGTATGCTTTTTAGAAGCCTACGATGACTTATATAATAATATTTATCTTTTATTAAGTACCTCAGGCACTGAGCTAGGAACTTGGCAAGCATTGCCTCCAGTCTTCATAAACTTTATTTATGAACACAAAGTATAATTTTCTTCAGTTCTTTAGTCCAAAGAGACTTTTAACTTGTTCAGAGTCGTGATGTTGGTGATGGGTGATCCTGAATTTGACATGGGGCTCCTGTGCCTCCTCCCAGGCCTGTATTTCTCTGTTGACTGCACGGATTCGGGTGTCGGACTCGGGTGTCGTCTGGCAGGAGGGCAGCCTAGGCAGCTGCCTCATGCAGTAAATCAAAAGGCCAGCTAAGCCAGCTACGGCTTTTCAGTTACAAAGGAAGGGGAAGACTGACATCTGAGCATGTGTGTTAATGTTCCCTGTTTAGTAAAAAGGCGGCTTCGGGCTGACAAGGTGGCGCACAATAAATACATAAATGAAGTTGGACAAGGTGCCATTTTCATGAAGTGTGTTTATATTTTCTCTTCTCAGTCTGTGGCATTCTCTTTAGACTGTCACAGTTTTGTAGTTTTGTTTTGTTTTGTTTTGTTTTGTTCTGTTTTTTGCAAAAATTCCTTCAAACTTAATAAACTCCTCATGTTTTGCTCAGTTTCTGGAGAATTCCAACCTGTGAGACTAACAAAACAACAGTGGGTTAAAATGGTTGTTTAAATCGTTTCTCAGATGCATTGCTGGAACCGTAGAGTTCCACTTTCTGCTGCCTGCTCACATCCCAGTACTCTATGCAGCTTACTTTAGGGGAACATTTAACTAAAGCCATATCTTCAGACTCATTTTAATTCTCACTTAAAAAAATGCTTGGTTCTTGAAAACATTGGAAGCTTGGCAGAAAACCTATGTCAGAGTTTTTTTTTTTTCTCTTGCAAAGGAAGGTTTAGCAGCCTGTGTAAGACTGCCTTTCCAAAGACCTGCTGTACAGCCCTCGGTAGGAAAGGCATGGGGCTAAAGACTTGAGTTTGACTCAGCAGCCCAGCTATTAGATAGGGGACAATGCAGGGGGCAAAAGTCTGTCTTTAAGCTTTCATTCATTGATCTGTAAAATGAGATAGTTTGCTGTCACAACAGGGGCTTTTACAAATGGGTAAGCTATGCAGGCAACTAGTTTTGAGCTGCATTTCATAGGCACTACGAGTGTATTGGTCTTTGCAGAGCCCCCGGAATAGAGACTGCCAGAAACAGTTTCACCTTTTCCCTAGTAATGGTGCTGGCATACAAGTTCTCAGTCTGTTCTCTGACCACACCCCCGTTTTAAGTTTTAAGTTTTAATTTTTTAAATTAAAATATATTTCACCATTCCCCCTTTCTTTTTCCTCCCTCCAATTCTTCCTATGGACCCCCTCATTTCCTCTTAAATTCCCTCTTTTTCTGATACATACATGTAAATAAATAAATGCAACCTGCTGGATCTGTTTAGTGTTATTGGTTTCAGGGCTTACTACTTGCTATTGAGCAACCACTTAGGGGACTCATCCCTGGGAAAGTCTAATTCCCTCCTCTCAGCTTTTATTAGCTGACTGTAGTGTTTTGTCTAGGGGTGGGGCCCCATGAGATTTTTTTCCCTTCCATGTTAGCATGTCACCTTGTATTATCCTTGTTTGCATCTTGTTTAGGTAGCCATATTATTGAGATTTCATGTATGTGGCTTCCTTGTCATTTCCATTAGGCACAGTTTCACAGCAGACTTTCTAGTTTTCTGGCTCTTACAATCTTCCCACCTCTGCTTCTGAGTCTTAGGGCAGAGGTTGTGCTGTAAATGTACAGATTGGGCTTGGGCATCCCGTGGTCAGTTGTTCTTTGCATTTTGACTGGTTGCATTCTATCTTAGTTTCCATTTGCTACAGAGAGGGCTTCTTTGATTAGTAGTGAGAGCTGCACTGCACTTACATGTGGGCATACGGGTGAGGCAGCTTTGGTTACTGCCAAGATATGAATGCCGCTATTGCATCTGTAGGGCTGTCTTGCCATGCTAATCATTGTTATGATTCGTAGGTAGCAAATGCTTTCCTCTTTTGACAGCTAGTGTAGTACTTCCAGTAGACTCAGGAAGAAAGCTTTCAGGTGAGATCCAGCTCAAGTCTTCCAAGTCCTATGTCTGAAGTATGTAGGGTCTTTTCAGCAAGTCAGATTAACTTCAACCTGTGGGAAGCAACTGTGAACAAGAGCAGTAGCCTGTATTGTTTGGGAGTCTCTTAGGAACAGGACTTTAGAAGGGCTTCACATATGCTGTCTAGGTTATGGTGGTTTGTTTCATGGAACTTAGAATCTAATTTTTTTCTTTTTACAATATTCTATTTAATAGTACTCAAAAGAAAGCAAACTTTTGTTGATACAGAAATGTTAAAAATTATCCTGAAAACAATTTAGATACTTGACATGAGATAGTGATATCACTTTAAAAACTGAATTGAACCACAAGATGTCTTGTATTCTCCTCCAGTGACTGCTAACATGTGATTCCTTCTAAAATATCAAAAAAAAA
Organism: Sigmodon hispidus; assembly: GCA_004025045.1. Classification (NCBI taxonomy): domain Eukaryota; kingdom Metazoa; phylum Chordata; class Mammalia; order Rodentia; family Cricetidae; genus Sigmodon; species Sigmodon hispidus. The sequence continues at coordinate 10,027 of PVIH01026391.1, read as the reverse complement.
TGCATCAGAAAATGTAAGACAGAAATTTTCACTTCTTACAGTGACATTGCAGTATGTATTTTTAGACTTGATTAAAACTGTATGTAGTTGCCGGGTATAATGGCACCCACCCTTAATCCCAGTACTCAGTGGCAGAGGCAGGTGGATCTCTGTGAGTTCAAGAACAGCCTGGTTTACACAGTGTGTTCTGGAACAGCCAGAGCTACACAGAGAAGCCCTGTGTCAGAAACCCAAAATGAAACCAAACCAGAAACTTATCTGTAGTTAATCAGAACTTTGAGAGAAATGAAAGTGTGAAGATGGCTTGAATTTTTGTCATCTAATGATACTGGAGGCCCCAGAGACAGATAGTAGAGCATTAGCGAGACAGCTGGTAGAGCACTAGCCCAGCAATCTCTAGGCTCTGGAGTCAGACCCTGGTGCAGTTCAGATTGCTGGCACCATAAAGACACTGAGCATTTTAGAAACTGTAGAAATGTGAGTATCCACGTCTACTTACAATAAGAAAAGTTTTAAATGTTTTTAATGTCATACATTTCATTCGTTCATTCATACATTTATAAGGCAAGGTCAAGGTTACTCTGTATCCCAGGCTGGTCTTGAACTCACGGTGACCCTGCAGTCTTAGTCTCCCAAATGTTGGTGTTACAGACCGCATGTGTAATGTTCTTAGTGGATATTGAACTTGCACTTTTAGTGCTGTGACTGCTGGTTATCACAATAACTGTCAGTTGATAATGTTCTCTTGTGTCGTCTGCATATGTCTGAAAGATGCTGTGTGGCTTTCATGCTTTCTTCTCTCAGGTGATTAATGAGCACTTGACAGCTAGTGAGAAGCGGCGTCTGCTCCAGTGGGAGGAGTTCATGAAAGAACAGCCACAGCACCGAGCTGAAGTGGATGAAGAGCACAGAAGAGCCATGGAAAGGCTCAGAGAGCAATATGCCACAATGGAAAAGGACCTAGCAAAGTTTTCTACCTTTTAAGAATTCAATCTACAGCAACGGGTGAATGAGAAAGCACTGGGTTCCCCCAGATCTTCCCCCCAGCCACATAGCCTCTTCTTCAAGTTTAGAAATATGCTCAGTGGCACTTTTAGGTCTGAAGAGAGAAACTTCTGGAGCCAGATAAATGTCCAGTGGAAGAAGAGTGCTTAAATGTGTGTGTCTAAATGTGATCATTTGAAGAAGAGTAAAAATGGGACAAATTTATTACTAATCAGGTTTGGTCTTTCCATGATTAGCTGAGATTTCTATGTGTACATTTCTTAAAGATTCCACTTCATTTTCATCAAGGGTAAATAGTTTATCATTGTGGATTAAATAGCAAATGTGACAGCTACCTATGACAGCATCCCTGGTCAAAGATCAGATCAGCTTCTCCTGTAACAGAGATGCTACATACAGTGGTGTCTCTACTTGCTTGGAGACACCAGATTTTGCAGTACAACACAATACCATGTGTTTCACGCGGTGACAAGACATACATTATTGGTGGCCTTGTAGCATTTAATATTTTCATCTTCTACACTATGCTTAGGAGAAAAATTCCAGCAAAACGTATTTTGCCATTTAGCCTCTCCAAGGATCATCATCATCCTATCCATAGTACTTCCTCTGCTTTTGTGTCCATTTTGCTTTGGACAAGCTCTTTAAGGAATAGCATCTACACATGCTTCAGCTGCTCATGAGTAGTCAGCAGAGTCTGCCACGGAGTCCCACCACAACCATGTAAGACTGGCTCTGGGCAGATCAGAAATATTTGTCCACACAGCAGATAATCTGTGTTAGAGGTGAATCCCCTTCATGTTAACATCTGCTCTCCAGCAGGTGTGCCCAGGGTCCATTGCCACTGTGATCCTTACACACTTGCACTTAATCTAATCAAAGAATGCTGTTGAATTTTATTTGCTCCATATTAAACAAAAGTGCTTGCAGTCATTTGAGGAGGTGCATAGCCAGTGGATTGAAGGTACGGGTGAGTCTTTCTAGTATTTTCTTTCTGTTGCTCTTCAGTCAAGAAGGGTAAAAATGAAAATACCTCCCCTCCTCTCATGATAGCTCAGTAGATTGACAATGCTTGCCTGTGTAAATGTATGGCCGGCTGTGAAAGCTTCATTCTTGGCTCATGTTGAAATGTGATTAAAGCTAATAGAAGAGATGAAATAAGTATTTGAGCTTTCTTTCAGTAACACTGAACTTCTGCCAACTTTCTCTGTCTGCTACTGTAGGCCTGACAGGTTCATCAATCATCCTCCCGTCCCCGGACTGAAAGAGTGCTTGCTGACACAGAAGCCTGCTAGAATTTTCTTAATTTTCTTTCAGTGGATGGAAAAAAATATTTCCAAAAATATCTCACATGTGAAAAGGGAAGGGAGAGGCCTAAGTAAAACTACCCTTTGTATCATAGGCACTTTTTGGAATGTTATTGGTGACCACCTCATCATTAATAGTTGCTGTCACCAAATCAGAATTGTGTGTGCCAGTGGGCATGTATACTGTAGTCATCGGACATATAATACAGCAAAGACTTCTGGTGCTTTGTAAACATCACAAACAATAGATACTTTACCTCCTAAATTTGTATATAACATATATCTTTCTAAGAAGTGTAGATCAGGACAGTGTGTAAGCTTTACATATTAATGTTCTCAGTTTTCTGGAGCACTGTTAAGTATCTCAAGGCTCATTTGCTTTGCCTTCCTCTTGTCCTGTCAGGGGACATACTTCTCCCTCTCTTCCATTCCAGATCATCTTTGTTAAGTGATTTTATTTAAAAAATTAATTTGCATAATTTACATTTGTTCTGTGTTGAACAGAGATACTGTGGGTTTTATGTGGCTCAGAGGATTCTCCAAAATAATATCTTATAATTTTAAACCATTAGAAAGATGTTGGTTTGAGTGTATTTTCTGTTTATAATTGATTCTGCCTTTGCATGTGACATTTTTTCTTTTTTGTTTCCTAACACATATGGATTTTAAATTTTGTTTTTATTGCTCATTTCTCCTATAGTTGAATTCTAGTCAGAGAATATGTACATATACAATTAAATTGTCCGCATTTGTTGATGTTTGCTTTGTAGTGTAGATACGGTCGGTTTCACAACTCCATAGAGATGTGCACTTCCGGCTGGGTGTCTGTTAGGCCAGTCCTGTTGTGTACAAATTTCTGTCTCTTTCCTTCTGCGTGATCTTTCATATTCTCCAATATGTTAGAATTTCATTCTCCACTGGGTTTACTCTTTTATCCCTAAAGCTATTAAATTTTGTTTTATGTTTTGGGGCTTTGTTGCAAAGTACATTCGGCCCCAACTAGATGTGCTTCAAAAAGTAACTGGAGTTTTTTCCCCTGGTTATTTTTAACTAGAAAGTGTAATCCATTTATATTTCTTAAAGCTACTAATATATTAGGATTTGCTTATATCATTTTAAACTTTTAGCACTCATTTGTTGGGGAGGACAAAGCACCACATGTGTGGAGCTCAGAGGATAATTTATGGAGGTAGGTCTCCTTTCTGCCATAGAGATTCTGGGGACCAAATTCAGCCTTACATTTTATTTTGTGTGTTTTGGCCTCCTGATTCTTCAGAGCCCTTGATTTCTTGCTGTCTTTTGAATAGAATGTTTCTTCATGTACTTCTCTTGAATAATGTCTGATTTCCTCCCTCAATGTACAGATCTAGAGTTTTAGTTCTCTCATGTCTGCCTCCCTAGCATTTCTGTTCACCGTTTGCTCAGACTTACCCACGGCTTGGTTTTCATTTCCATGGAAAGACTTACCCACAGTTGCAGGTTGATGGTTATTTTCTTTCTCCCTCTTACCTGTTGCTTCTGAAATGACACCTGTCCATGTGATCAGTGACCTTTGTCCTCCCCAGGTCACTTTCAAGAGTCTCCCCTTCAGTGATAATCCTGCTTTCCCAGCACCACCGACTTCTCTCTCATAACACTGCAAACCCTGGACCACATTCCCTTCACCCCTGTGTATAACCCAGGTTGTAAGTTCTGACCTTGCCTATGAAGGAACAAGATCTGATGCCTCTTATTGCCCTATTGATTGGTGCCTGGGGATCCCAGACATAGAGGAGAGATTTGAGTCTCCAATACAGCTGCCCTTTCATAGCCCTGACATGAAAATTTGATCGCTTTTGTAGCTAAAGTAAAGAAAAAGACTAAAGTCTTTATAAAAAGAGAAAACACACCAGAGTATGTGTTCTTATTTTGCTTTTTCTAACCCTGTGGGCAAAGAGGAAAGGGCATGTGAGGGATAGCAGATAGCCAAGAAGAGAGACTTCACCACAAGCACTTGGGCAACTCCATCATGGACATTGTGGCTGCTAGGTCCCAGAAGAGTAGTTTCCTTTGGTTGAGCCATCTACCCTATGACAACCAGAGTAGACTGACACCATCCCTGCCCTTATTCTTGTCACTCATGTAGACACAACTGCTTGAAACCCAGATCCTTCCAGCTAGAAGGGAAGGGAACACCTCTGGGCAGCTCCAATAGTTACTCTGTAGAATTGTGTTGACTTCCAAATCAGCTTCAGTTGATTTTATTAACTTCCCATGAACTCATCTATGAATAAAGAATACAGCTTAAATCATTTCTTGTAACATTTTTGGGGGTTATTCCATAGCCAAAGAGACTCTATGTATGGAAATGGCTAAGGAAGTATGTGGTGATTTTGCCACATTAAAATTTCCTACAAAAAGAATATGTTTGTTTCTTTTGATATTTGTGCCAAATATTTTCTATTTTTTTGCTTCTTATTCATGAACAAATTTGATTATATCTATTTCTACTGTACTTTTGCTATTCATAAGTTAATGAAAGTCAAAATGAGTACAATAGTCTTATTCTAAGTCTCCATAATGGGTTGGTGAAAGGGTTCAGCAGCAGGATGCCAAGGCTGTTGACCTGAGTTCAGTCCCCAGGAGCCATAAGGTAGAGGGAGGGAACCAACTCCTTTAAATTATTCTTTGACCTGCCTGCCTACACACACTAATGGCCACACACATATACATGCATGCATTAAATAATGAGCAATATGACTTTTAAAGCCATTTTAAACCCGTATAGCTTACCTGAATACCTAATCTTAGATGCCTTTGATTTCTAGGGCTTTATTGTGGTTGGTGAAAATGTTCTAGGCTACTTCCACAGACAAAGAGGTAGAGGGTAAGTCTATATCTAATTTTACTAGAAAATACTTTAAATATTAATTCATTCAGGATATATGAACAGTATGTTTGTATGTTTGTTTTATTTGCTTCTTTGTTTGATTGGGGGGGGTTGTTTTGTTTTGATTTGCTTTTGAGACAAGGTCTCTCCTGTAGCTTAGGATGGCCTGGAAGTCATTGTGTAGCCAAGGGTAGCCTTGAACTTCTGATCCTTTTGCCTTCACTTTTCAGATGCCAAGATTATAGGTATATGCCACCATGCTCCATTTATGTGGTGCTGGGGAGCCCAGGGCTTTATTCTAGTATTCCTGCATGTCTGTGCTAGACAAGCATTGCACTAACTCACTTCCAGCCTCAGTTCCTGAAGCTATCATTTGTACCGTGTATTTTCTAGTGATTCAGTCATAGTCCTGTATGCTCTAGCTATACGTTCTAGAGCAGGGATGAAACACAACAGCTTAAGGGTAAGGGCTGATTTCAGCTCATAATTCCAGGCTTCGGCCCATCGTCATCTGATGAAATCAGAGCAGGAACTTAAGGAGCTGGTCATACCATGTCCGCAAGAGCAGAGAGAATGCAGCCACACTGCCTGCTTGATGTCTTCACTGGCATACTTCAGGGCCCAGCTACAGAACCCCACATACTCAGAAGAAACCTAATCTAGTCTGTTCCTCAGTGAATCTCTCAGTTAATTTTGATTGTGACCAGATAACATTTAAAACTAAGCACAGCTTAAAAAGACGTTAGAGCTGTCTCTTGAATATTGGCAATTGATTGACTTGATGTGGCTCAGGGTTCAGGCGGTGGTGAAGGGGGTAGAAGAGTTACCTCACTTTCTGCCTGCTGTTCCCCATTCTAGGGCTCATGCTGAGAACAGAGCTGAGAACAGGGAAGTGTTCTGATGACAGTGAAGCAGAATTCAGACGCTTGCCGGAGGAAAAAGCTTAGATTTTCAAATGTATCACTTTCCATGTGGCAATAAGGCCATGTACACTGTATACTTACATCCTGTCCTCACTACCTCAAGGTTCAGGTAGTCTATCAATTAGACAAAACCAACTCATGGTAAAGAGACCCAGTAATTGATTTGAATAAAACAGCTTAGATGATTCCAGTGCCTTATATGTAATTCCACTCATTGCATCCTAATAACCAGGAAATACTCATTTGTTCTTCTAAAGAAACAACTTACCTGCTTCTGAGCTAAGAACAAATGCTGTCGTGTAGACTTTTTTATGCTTTTTTTTTTTAAGTTCTCTGTTGTAAGAAATTTCTGCTCCAGCCTAGCCCCACAGTTCAAATGAATCTCTCCTGCCCATGACCTGGCCTAGCCCAAGGTTCAGACCCACAGCCCTGTTTGGTCCCAAATAATCACACAAAAGCTTATATTATTACATGCTGTTCAGCCTATTGCTCAGGCTTATTGCTAGCTAGCCCTCACATCTTAACTCATTTCTATTCGTCTGTCTTGCCATATGGCTTGTGACTTACCTGTTCTCCATTACATATTGCTTCTTGGACAGCTGGATTGCATCTTCATCTGCGTCCACCCTCCTTCCCCTCTATCTATGCTTGGATTTCCTGCCTGGCTATGAGCTAGGTTGCTAAAATAATCTCTTTATTAACCAATGATGTTCACAACATACAGAAAGACATCCCACATCAGTTCTGTAATTTATATCATAAAATCTGCTTTACAGGTAGATCCCTATTTTTCTTCATAATTATATAGCTTCCATGCAATATATATGAAGATTGGTTTTTCTAGGACATTCTACAACATTAAAGATGGTTACTACTATTTGGCCATTTACTGGATTGTAAGGATAGAGCTCAGGATAAAAACTCATAGAAGATGATGAATATGTTAGTAAGCCCAGTTTGGTCATCCTGCAGTTGTTAGGCATACTTCAAAACACATCTCGAGTATAGCCTTGGCTAAGAGACACTTGTTAAAGATCTGTACATGATACAGTGTGGCCAAGCACAGACAGTCCCTTAATCAGATGGCACTGATTTACCGACAGGAAGAGGAGAGTATGTAGGGAATTCCTTATTGGAATGCATGGTCCCTAAAGCCAGCAGGTCCCTTCTACAGCCAACAAGAACAGTGTTATCTATTTTTTAAATTTAAGGGGAAAAAGGAGTAGAGAGATGACTCAGTGGATATAGATGCTTGGCACCATACCTGACCACCTAAGATCAATATTCCACATGATGGAAGGAGAGAACCCAAATTTCACAAGTTGACCTCCAATGTACACATATGCCCTGTAGCACATGCACACATGCACCAAGTAAATAAATAAAGATGTAAAATGAAGATAACAGTGATAGGTGCTTTGTACCACTCCCTTCTGCCACCCTCTCCCTCCTAAATTGAACAAAGGAGGGTTTAATGAGATGGGGCATGAATGGTTGTTGACCACCAAAGCAAATGTTATCACCATGTAGACCTGAAATTTTACTATAAAGGAAGCCAGAGTATTTAACTTGCTAGACTGGGCTTCAGTTTGCTCCTTATGGATCCAACTCATATTTGATGAACTTGCCACATTGTTAATATTAACTGGGAAATCTAACCTAGGACCTCACACATTGGGCAAGCACTAGTCCACTGAACTCTATTTCCAGCTCTCAACATTAAATTCTTGAGGAAATATTCTACAAATGGTAAGATTTAATCATTTTTCTATTTAAAGCCAAATTTGTAAAGAATTGGAAACAAAACACTACAAAATTCACATTTTAAAAATGTAATGTCATCAGAAGTGCCTGTGCAGCTTTTTCAGAGGTATGTAATTTTTTTTTAAAAGTTAATTTAGTTGCAGTGAGATCACTGTTATAAAATTAGAACTTCTTCATGCTATTTACATAGTATGTTATGTGGTATAAAGTTTTAAAATTTAGTGTATATCAGATAAATTATTAAAGTAGAAAAGTGTTTAGATTTTATTAAAAAGTTTTTTGTTAAGTAATTATATTTTTTGAGATTATACTGTACTTATTTATTCCTTGCCTTTTCTTCTTCTCAGATATCCCTTCTTACTCTCTTTCAAATTCATGATGCCTTTTTCTTTAATTATTAGCGTGTGTGTGTGTGTGTGTGTGTGTGTGTGTGTGTGTGTGTGTGTTAAATGTATAAATACAACCCTGCTCAGTCTCCATAACATGATGTGTAGGTATGTCTTTAGGGCTGACCGTTTGGTATTGGATGGCCAGTCGATTTGCTCTTCCTGGAGAAGACTTTCTCTCACTCAAGATTCCTTTGTTGCCTGTGTTTTTTGTGTAGTGTTGGGGTCTTGTAGCCACATCACATCTCCCCAGCCCCTCTTAGCATGTCTGTTGGTATGTTTTGTTGTATCTTTAGTGTTATTTTGGACAGTCTAACGCATCCCAAATTAGCCTGGAACCTGCCACCCAGCTAAGGATGGCCTTGATCCTCTGCTTCCATGCCTCAAATGCTGGAACCATGGGCGTGTGCAACATACTCAGCCTTGAAGCTAGTTCAACACCAGAGAATCTGTTCTCCACTTAGAATCTAAAATTTATACAGTAAGACCAGCAGGTGTCACTGTAATAAAAGATTTATTTCCTTCCTCTTTTATTAACAAAAGTATAAGAAATAATAAGTTCATTTTCACATAGCTAAATAAAGATAGAAAAATGTAGGAACTGACCTGTAACATGGATGGTTTGGAGTGTTTTAAAACATTGTATTATTTCCCTCATTTTCTTCCTATCTTTTATTATGTAGTTGATGTCAGAGTTTTGTTAAAGGAAAAAATAAAGGTTAAAAAACTTAATTTTCTGGACTTTATATTAAATTTAATAAGTACACATTTTATAAGGCTCCAGTTTCTATAAACCAAAACTGAATCAAGAACATTATTTATAATGATTTACACAGACTCTGAGAAACTTTTAATGCCTTCTTTGAAATAACAGAAGAATTGCAGTGTCTAAAACTTCATTCAGAGACATAAAAATATAATTGGTGGAATATAAAACTAAGAATTAGAAAGTTAGTTGCTAGTGTTTTATGCCTCGCCAATGAGGAAGCCAAGGTAGAATTTGAGCCACAGTGTTCACTAGAGCATTGAGCTGTGTCAGGATTAGGTCCCCCCGCCAAATCTAGGCAATATTCTGTCATTAAGGAACTTACAGTCAAATTGAGTCCATATCTTAATAAAATAGAAAACAATTTAGTATTTTCATGATCAGAATCAATCATGTAATACATGATTAAAATAAGCAAACTCCGTGTAGGGACGTTCTGAACTGTGATGAGGAATCGTAATGACTAAAGGTAAAACTTGAACTCATGAGGGTCTGGATAATGAAAGGATAGATGGCTGTGAAATCCAGTAAGGACCTATGGATGTCTCTATTCTAGTGTGTTTTTACTGGGTGGGGGGGCCACTGGAAATATTCCTGGAAAAAAATTTATGAACTTCCTTGCTGATAAATAGCGGATAAGATTGGAAAGGGGAGAAGCACCGTGTAGAAGCAGAAGCCTTTTTTAGCAGAGCTTCCATCACTAAATTTACACATGGACCTTACACAGCCCCCTTTGCATCATTTCCAACTGCAGTAATCTGTGCTTATCCTGGTAGAATGCAGTGAAGCTCTTAAATAAGAGTCTCAGGAAGGGCACTCTGGAGCAGGGGCAGCTGAACTCTGCACCTGGCCACACCCGCAGCCCCTGCTGCTCAGGGAATCTACTAAGAGCCCTACTGCGACCCTGAACTGAGTGAACTGAGCAAACCAACTGCAGGGGTCTATGAGGGGCGGATTCGAACCCTGACCAGAGGTGAGGAGGGCTCGGCGGGCCTCAGCGCCTGTAT
>PVIH01026390.1:0-18851 GCA_004025045.1 Sigmodon hispidus | reverse complement strand
CGATTAGACAGGTCCTGGTCAGTTGTGGCACTTTGGTTTGTGTGTCTCCTGTCACCTCTCTGGTCAGGGTTCGAATTCGCCCCTCAGAGACCCCTGCAGTTGGTTTGCTCAGTTCACTCAGTTCGGGTTCGCAGTAGGGATCCTTGCAGATACCCTCAGCAGCAGCAGGAGCTGTGGGTGTGGCCAGGTGCAGAGTTCAACTGCCCCCTGCTCCAGAGTGTGCTGGGACGCCGCAGAGCCCAAAGGATATAATTTATACCACAAAGACATTTACTCAGCTATGTTCACAGCAGAACTATTTGTAAACTGCCTGAAACGAGAAACAAACTTGATGTCCCTCAACTAATGAATGCATAAAAATAATTGATACATTTATACAATAGTGCATTGTGCAGCAGTTAAAAATGACATCTTGAAATTTGCAAGCAAATGGAAGGAACTAAAGAAAATAATCCTGAGTGAGGTAACCCAGATTGTGAAAGACAAACATGGTATATACTCACTCATGAGTGAATAATAGACATAAAGCAAAAGATAACCAAGCTACAATCCACAAACCCAGATAAGCTAGATAAAAAGATTATCTCCCTAGGAAGAGGAAGTAGATAAGATTTTATGAGTAAATTGGAGGCATGGGGGAGTAGGGAGTGTTTGGAAGAAAATATGAAGGAAAAGAATCATAGAGTTGGATGGGAGGTGGGGTGGGAGAACTGAAGAATTTAATGATAGAAGTGAAGGAAAGAAGAACTGTGTTTGGTGTGTAAAAAAAATTAAATAAAAATGCCAAAATAAGAATCAGAAAGATTGTAATTGAAGACATGATTTTGTGCCCTTTAGTTTTGAAGAATATTGGAATATTGCTCTCAGCACCCATATTGGATAGCTCATAGCTAACTGTACCTACAGCTATGAGTAATTGATTCAATGACTCTGGCCATCATTATGTACACACATATTCCATCTCACAGATACATATAATTTAAAATAGCAAAAGTAGTTTTATTTTTACATAAAAATAATTAGGAAATATGGTATTGCCAGCTTTTTGACACTGGAATGAACAATTTTACTGTGAACATCGTTTGATATTGCTGTCACATGTTGAATAAATATTGAGTTTCAAATAGTTTATTACTGATTTTGAAATTACTCATAATGCATTTTTTCATTATTGTCATTATTCCAAATGCTTCAATTACTTTTGCTACTTAACTATCTTGTACATATTAAGCTGTAGCTTTTCGTATACATAGGAAAGTATTTTCCTTTGTTTTCCCTTTCTCTATTTTTACAATAATGTATCTTAATTTTTCATTTTTATCTCTACTTTAACATTAAAATCCTGGATGTCAATTTTATAGATCCAAAATTATTACAATGAGCTTTTCTATACTATATATGATATTTCTAATAATTCCATTTATTTTCCACTATCATTGTTATAATGCTACTCTATGTTAATTTTAATCTTATAAAATTATTAAATAGTCTACAATCAAATATCTAGCATTTTTTCTTTCTTTTTTTGTAAAACAGTAGCCATGCTAACTTCGTCAAGTTCGATTTACCAAGAGGCTATTTGAGTCAGCATTATTCATCACAAAAGAGATCCTAAATCTCATTGGAGTTCCAGATGAAAGCTCACTATCTGTATATTTAGTGCTAAAAAAGAAGTCATGGAAAAATCAGTATGTTAGTCATAATAGTTTGAAGTATATTCCAGAATTGAGAAGAGTATAGTTTAGAGAAAAAGTACATTTGTTGTACACTATTTCCCACCCCGTCTGAGCCAGAAGCCCGATCTGCCAGCAGTGGCTTTTACCCCCGGCCCCCACAAATGGTACAGACACTTATATTAATTTCATTCTGTTCAGCCTGTGTCTCAAGCACATTGCTAACTAGCTCTTTCATTTTAATTCAACCCATCTCCATTAGTCTTCCTGGTCAATGGCTGTGGTCTTATCTCACCTGGGCCCCTTATATCATTCTCCTTTGGCAACTGGAAGGAGTCTGTCTTAACTCCAACATACTCTACCTGTCTCTGATTTCCTGTCTATTCTGTTTCCTCCACCTACTTCTATAGTACCTGACACAGGCCAAAATAGTTCCTTTTTTTTCTTTCTTTCTTTTTTAATTTTTTTTTTCTTTTTTTTCTTTATTTATTTTCTATTTAACAAGAAAAACAGTAAATTGAATTTAAAATGCTGATAAGTTAACAATAGCTATAAAGAAAATAAAAATCATAAGCATGACTTATCAAGGGAGATAATGCAAATAAGATTGCTACACATATATTTACTTTGTGTTCAGCTTTCCCTCTGAATTTTTTTTTCTCTCCCTGTATATCCTTATTCAAGGTCCCTTCCCCCTCCCGCCACATCAGGTCATTTTTTCTTCTCCACAACTCCCCGTCCCCTCCCTGGGCAGGCAGCAGACAGTCCCATGGTCCCACTGATCCAATAATGCTTAGTTCAGTCTCCACTCCTGGCAAATCTAGTTTTGTCCCCCCTCCCTCAAGAGTGAGTCAGGTGTTCCTCTAGGTGGAGTGGGATCCGAAGGGTCAGTCCAGTGTGTTTCTGATCCCAAGCTGTTCAGCAGTTGCAGCTTGGGCATGCTTGACTTTTTTCTTGTTTGTTTGTTTAGAGACCACTAATGAGTGAGTACATCCTCTGCTTATCTTTCTGAGTTTGTGATACCTCGCTGAGGAGGATATTCTCCAAATCCAACCATTTGCCTGCAAATTTTAGGGTATCATTTTTTTCTTACTGCTGAGTAGTATTGCACTGTGTAGATGTACCACAGCTTGTTAATCCATTCTTCAGGTGAGGGGCATCTAGGTTGGTTCCAGGTTTTTGCTATTACAAATAATGCTGCTATGAACATAGTTGAGCTAATAGCTTTGTAGTGTGAATCTGCATCTTTAGAGTATACCCACAGAAGTGGTATTGCTGGGTCCTTGTGGTGATTGATTCTCAATTTTCTGAGAAACTGCCATACTGCATTCCAAAGTGGCTGAACAAGCTTACACTCACACCAACAATGGAGGGGTGTCCCCCTTGATCTGCATTATCTCCAACATAGGCTGTTATCTGTGTCTTTTATCTTAGCCAATCTAACAGGTGTTATGTGGTATCTCAGAGTTGTTTTGTTTTGCATTTTTTCTGATGGCTGAAGATGATGAGCACTTTTTCAGGTGCCTTTCAGCCATGCGTAATTCCTCTGCTGAGAATTCCCTTTTTAGATCTGAACCCCACTTTTTGATTGGGATATTCAAGGTTTTGGGCTCTAGATTCTAGAGCTCTTTATATATCTTAGAGATCAGTCCTCTATCACTTGTAGGGATGGTGAAAATCTTTTCCCATTCTGTAGACTGTCGTTTTGTCCTATTGACTGTGTCCTTGGCTTTACAGAAGCTTCCTAGCTTCAGGAGATCCCACTTATTGATTGTTGGTCTTAGTGTCTGTGCCACTGGTGTTATATTTAGGAAGTGGTCACCTGTGACAATTTGTAGAAGTGTATTTCCCACTCTCTTTTCTATCAAGTTCAAAGTGGCTGGGTTTATGTTGAGGTCTTTGATCCACTTGGATTTGAGTTTTGTGCAGTGTCACAGGATCAGATCTATTTGCATTTTTCTACTCACTTCTACCCAGCTATGCCAACACCATTTGTTAAATATTCTATCTTTTCTCCATTGAGTGTTTTGGACCTCTTTGTCAAAGATCAGGTGTTCATAGGTTTTTGGGTTCATGTCTGGATCCTCAATTCTATTCCATTGATCCACAAGTCTGTTTTTATGCCAGTACCAGGATGCTTTTATTATTGTAGCTCTAGAGTATACCTTGAAGCCAGGGATGGTGATACCTCCTGAGGTTCTTTTGTTTAGAAAAATGCTTTTGGCAATCCTGGCCTTCCTGTTATTCCAAATGAAATTGAGTATTGTTCTTTCAAGGTCCAATAAATATTGTCTTGGGGTTTTGATGGTCAGTGCATTGAATCTGTAGACTGCCATTTTTACTGTTTTGATCCTACCAATCCAGGAACATGGGAGAGCTTTCCATTTTTTGATATCCTGTTCAATTTCTTTCTTCAGTGATTTAAAATGTTTGTCAAATAGGTCTGTTACTTCTTTGATTATAGTTACTTCAAGGTATTTAATAATATTTGCAGCTATTATAAAGGGTAATGTTTCCCTTATTTATTTTACAGCTCTTCTGTCTTTAGTTTATAGAAGGGCTACTGATTTCTTTGAGTTAATCTTGTATCCTGCTACATTGCTGAAGGTGTTTACCAGCTGTAGTAGTTCCTTGGAGGAATTTTGTGGGTCCTTTTTTACAGCATCCAGATGAAACATTTCCACCACACACACTGACTATACACTGAGAGATCTCCTGTATTCAATCTATGGGGAGAAGTTCTATGAAAAAAATGAACTTGAAAGACTGGAAAGATTGTGATCATTAATGAATTACTATTAGATACTGGTAGCTCTATTATTCTAAATTTAAAGAACTATAGAAGAACATGGAGCCTATTACAAACTATGTTCTGCTTGTCTCACTTTATTAGGTCAACTGTTATTGAATGCTTTTTCTTTTTATTTCTAATTTCCTTTCTCATACACTATCTCCTTTTGGGCAGCTTTGACCTTTATTTCTTAAAGTTATAAAAACTTTTCGAACTCAAATAACTTGAAGCTAATCAAGTACAAAATGAGCCTGTTTAATAAATTTCTTAAGACTGTCTGTTGATAAAATGCACAATGTCAAACTAAGTAGTATTTTTTTAGAAGGTACTAGTACCACAGGTTAGTAATTGCTGTCAATTTAATTTAAATGAGCATCTCAGCAATGAATGATCCAAAATATATTTTAGCATCTGCATTTATATAATATTGAATATATTTTATTAAATATTCCTATTGTCCTTTTCCTATATGGGAGACAGTTCTTGGCTGGAGAAAAAATATTATAATATGTTAACCACTGATATTTATGGCTTAAGTACTTAAGCTATTATAGTGTAACAATAGAGAAAAATTTTGTTAGTTAAAATTATTGACATAGTAAAGTGAAAGAAATATATAATAAAGCGATAGGCTTTGTTATCAATATAAATTATAAAAAATTGAAATATTCTTTGTGAGAGAAGTATGTTATTCCAAGATCAATCTACTATTGCATTTGAGAAATATTTTGCTTACATAATTTTAAAGGCTGATGGCTAAAAGGTGATTTGTTCTTAGAAGTCTTATCCTTGTTATGTTTACAAGAAAATTTGATTTTGAAATGATACTAAAATGAGTTAAGATTTCAAGTGTTATTGGAAGAGAACAAGTGTGTTGCTGCTGCTCTTACTAACATTATCAATATTACTGTTGTATTTTGCAGAAAGGGCACCAATTTTATTAAGTCATGAGCAGAATAATAAGGACATAATGAACTCCCTCAACGGAAATTTGATATTTAATTCACTTTTTAAATATATAATGAAGTGGGAATTTTAAACAGTAATTATATCACAGTGAATTCACTTTCAAAAATGGACTAACACTACCATTATCTTGATGATGGGTTTATAGTAGAAGGGTGAGTGCAATTCCATCTTCTTTTTGGTGCTTAAACACCCATTTCTTTCTGCCTTATGGTTTAAAGCATTTGCTTACAGAAGACAAGTTCAGTTCCTAGCACCCATGACAGAGAGGAACAAGGTTGCTGGTAACTCCATCTGCATATAATACACTGTCAGCTCCTTCTGTTCATAAACATTCTCCTGGAATTTACATATAAAAATAAACCATGAAGAAATTTTATTCTGAATTGATTTGTTTTTATTTTAGAATGTTTCCCTTTAGAAATCAAATTGTAAGTAAATACATATGTTACAGAATTTAGTATTATTGATTATGATTATGATGTTGAAATGATTAAACAGCTCAATGGTCACAGACATTTTGGCCATTAGTGTGGTTCGTTTGCTTTTTTAGCACTCTTGTTAGAGATTTTTCTCAGAAAATAGATCATTTTCTGTATGCAGACAGCCTGCACAGTGGTTTTGATGTCTTTAATTCCTGTGAAAATATTTGACATTTATGCTGTAAATAATGCAAACTTTGTCCTAGGTGACTTAAGGCAGGGATTCTGATCTCTGTATATGTCTCTTTAATTTTCCATGCTTTTTTTATCCTACCTAAGTAGTACTAATATACTATGCATAAATAAAGAATATAACAAGTATTCTTTCACACTGTTAATGTGATTGTAACAAGATATCTATTTCACACTAATGCTTCTAATTTGGGACATTATAATGAACAGCACATCAAATAATCATCAAGAATAAGATCCAGTCAAAATGTTTCTTCTTATATCCAAGGTCAGAATTTTATAGACTGACTAAATAATCAATTGTTTAATAATTTGTTTACTTCAGTCCTTTGTGAATAGATGAGGTGAACATCCAGTAAAAATCTTTCTCACTGCATTTATTCTAGCCCTGTCCACATGAAGATAGCCGAGGTTTAGAGAAGATGTTACTATGCAGAAACAGAAAACAAATTAATTATGGCAAAAGATTTTGAATATGCATGTATAATAAAGAAAATGCATGAAATATAAAACACCAATATTTAAGAAAACCTGTATAGTAGCTCCTAGGAGAAATTTAAAAAAATTAAAAGTCAGAGTATAGCATAAGTTTGTCAAAGCCTTTCTTACACAAACATTGGTTCTCTAACCAGCAGTATTAACACAATATGAAGCTCATTAGAAATACAAAATCTCAGGTTAAAGACCAAACTAATGAATTAAAATCTGTATTTTATCAATAGCTCCAGATGCTGTGTATGCTCATTAAAGTTTGATAAGCACTGCAAATACATTATAATTATTCCTAGGGAATTGTGTTTAATATAATTATGATTATGATCATAGGATTTTAAAAAGTATGTTTATCATGTCAAAGACAAAAGAATAAATGGAATTACTCAGAGATAGCAGTCCATGAATTATTAAAAGACAAAAATTTAGTCCATAAAATTTAAAGAAATGAGAAATTATTTCTTTATTTCTATAAAATAAATTTTGAAAAAAAATATACCATAGTTAGTATGAATAATTTCTTATGGATACTTTTGTTAACATTGAAAGATACTTGCCTAAGTTTTCTAAATTTAATTAAGAATCACTGAATCACCGAGCATCAGCTATAAATCTGAATTACAAGATAATATTCAACCAGTTCAGAGCACATCTCAGAAACTATCCTTTATACCTTTCAGTAAATTTTACTCCATGTGACATTTCTACCTGTGAGCCATAAAAAGGTTTTTTCATTTACATTTATCAGAACATATTTCAGGTATATTCATTCTGAGTTCCCCCCCCCGGGAACCTATAATAATTAGCATTAATTCAAAGAAAGGGCATACATACAAACACACATCCTCAAATAAAAGTACTAACATTAAAGAGAAATGGCATTTATTTCATTTATAATAAACTTTTCTGAATCATTTTAATTCTGAGCTTACTTTGTAAGAAAGACATATTTCACAGAATGGCTGAGTGTACTATTTCGATTATCTGTAAAATCTGTCAAGAATTTAAAGTACAGCCACAGCACTTCCTCCCTTCTTTTGCACAGGAATATGTAAGATTTAGATACCTAAATCTCTCAAATTGTACAGATGTTAAATGTAATTTGGTTATTTACTGCCTTTTCTGGAGATATGCTTGATGTTTTATTAAATTCACTGATTAGTGTCTGTTCCATAGCTGCTGAAGTAGAGTCATAAATTACCAAAAAATGACTCCAAAATATAGATGAAATATACCAGTACTGTCTTTAGTATTTTGAAAATATATGTCATACCAATACCTAGAGCCAAATAAAATTGAAAGAATCACATTTCTTCAGCTTGTTTCAAATTCAGAACATTTTATTTATAAAAAATAGACAATATTTATTATATTCTGATCAAAACAATTTTACTATCTAAGTAATTGAGCAAAAATTAATTTCTTTTATAACATGTGCCCAAGATTATTTGAAAGAATACAGTAAAGACCACTGTGTTAAAAAAAATATTTTGTGTGTGTCCAGTATAACCAGAGTACAGCATTCCACACTGTAACTTTTAGTTTTCATGATATCTACCCTAATTCAAAGGTCTAGATTTTGTTAGTCAATTAAATACATTAAAAAATCATTGACAAACATAAAAATTACCTTTTACAAAATTTTATCATTTAAATATCACAAGAAGACAAGACGTTAATGGGATTGTTATCACATAACTTCTCCTTGAACACAAGATTTTGAAGCAAGATATCTTCAGTCTGACTTACATAAAGAGTCTTTCACAAAGAACTAACAAATGAGATATAGTACATGGCTAATATGCTCATTGCTGTGGTTTCAAGCTCTAGTTTTACCATGAAAACAAGGAAAAAGATGCTTTTTCAATATTCAAAACTAATATTTATTAAAAGCATTGTCTTAATTTTATATTTCTTCTCATGTAAAATTTTTAAGACCAACTTTTAATATTTTAGATTATAATTAAAATGAGTACATTATATTTTAAGTGATATAAAATGATAAATGAATTATCTTCTAATTTTTAACCCATGAGTTTTATTTTTGTTATACTTTTGCTTGATTGTAGTTTCCAAGGCAACAATTTTCCTCATCAAATGGCTCTTTCATTATTATTGTCAATATGTATGGGTACATATGTGTGTGCATTGTATTGTATGTGTGAAAAAGAAGAGTTAAAAAAGAAGTAAGCAAATAATTTTTGAAAAACAAGCTATAAAATGATGAGTAAACACTAGAAAATTTTAAGAATTCTTCTGTGTATTTACTTATCATAATTATTGAAAAGTATTCTAGCATTATCTGAGAATCAGTTCATTCTTGACCATCTCATCTTACCAGGGTGGTACTTTGCTAATCCTTCCAGTCTTTAGCACTTTCTAATTATGCTGGTCTCTGAATGTGAGAGACAAAGTTTCTAAGAATAGTAAATATTTATGTGATACCATGTATGCTGAGTATAGTATTCTAGGTTGGCAGCCATGCTCTTTTAGTGTCTGTATAATTTCTGACCAGAATCTTCTTGCTTTCATTGTTTCCATAGAATACTCTGGAGTTATTCTGATGGATCTGTCTTTATAGGTAAGTTGGCTCTTTTGCAGCTCTTAAAATTTTTCTTTGTTTTCTATGTTTTGTATCTTTATTATGTGGCAGGCAGCTTTTTTTGTGGGGGTCTAATTTATTTCTTGTTCTGTAAAGTTCTTGGATCTTTATAGGCATTTTTTTTTCTTTAGGTTGAGACAGTTTTCTTCTATGATTTTGTTGAATACATTATCTGTGCCTTTGAGCTGTTATTCTTCTCCTTCTTCTATTCCTGTTATTCTCAGTTTAGGTCTTTTCATGGTGTCCCAAAATTAGTGAACATTTTGTGCTATGGCTTTTTTTTTGGTTTTAGTATTTTCTTTGAGTGATGTATCTATTTCTACTATGGAGTCTTCCAAGCCAGAGATTCTCTTTTCCATATCTTGGATTCTATTGGTTATGTTTATATCTGTGCTTCCAGCTCTTTTCTTCAAATTTTCTATTTCCACCTTTGCCATCTTTTGTGCCTTTTTATTGCTTCTATTTCAATTTTTTATTTCTTGGAATGTTTCTTTCATTTGTTGGTTTTCCTTTTTTTGGTTTTCTTTATTTTCCTTCCAGGATCTGTTCATATCTTCAATTTTTCATTTTTATTTTCTTCTGTCTCTTTAAGGGAATCATTTATATCCTCTTTTAAGACATTTGTAATCTTCATAAAGGTGTTTTTGAGATTGTTTCCTTTTGTTTCCTCTTCATTGCTCTGTTTAGGTCTTGATGTTGAAGAGCCACCAATTTCTTCTGGTGTTTCCTTGTTGTTCTTTATATTGTTATATATATATTCTTAAACTGGTGTTGTCCATTGCTTCAGTTGTTCACAGTTAGTCAGCTCTTAGTTAGTTGTGGTTAGAGGACTTGTGAATCGCCTATCTGCTCTGAACACGGGGTCTACAAAATCTTTGACTTTGCTCTGATCAAGGGTCTCAGTTTCAAAGGCATCATTCTGTCCTTCTATTCTAAAGCAATTTTCCCTAGAGGTGAGGCCAGGGATAAGGATGTCCCTTCTGCTAGAAACAACTGGTGAAGAACCCTCCTAGTTTTAGACTAGGGCCAGTCAGCTAGCTAGGAGACTGAGATACAGACCCTGAGTAGGAACCTGGCTCCCAGAGAGAAATTCCCTGTGAGGGAGCCAAGGAGCTAAGGTTCCCTCGTCTCTGAGATTGCTTTGGACCTGTCAATATGAATCTACAGATTCAATGCAATTCCCAACAAAATGCCAACACAATTTTGTCTAGACCTGGAAAGAAAAAGACTCAATTTCCTTTGGAGTAACAGGAAAGCCAAGATTGCCAACACAATATTGCTCAACAAAAGGACCTCAGTAGGCATCACCATTCCCAACTTCTAGTTATACTATAGAGCTACACTTTTTTTAAAAAAGCAGCCTAGTACTGGCATAAAAACCCATTTGTGGATCATTGGAATCAAATTGAAGATCCCAACATTAATCCAAAAAAACCTATGAACACCTGATCTTTGACAAAGAAGCTCAAAATATTCAATGGAAAAAAGATAGTATCTTTAACAAATGGTGTTAGAATAGCTGGATGGTAGTGTGTTAGAAAAATGCAAATAGATTCAAGCCTATCACCCTGCACAAAACTTAATCAAATTGGATCAAACACCTCAACATAAACCCAGTACACTGAACTTGATAGAAAAGAAAGTGGGAAAGACCCTCCAATGCATTGGAAAGATGACTACTTCCTAAATAAAACACCAGTAGCACAAACAATAAGAACAACAACCAATAATTAGGACCTCCTGAAACTGAGAAACTTCTGTAAAGGCAAGGAAACACTCAATAAGACAAAATGACAGCCTACAGAATAGGAAAAAAATTTCACCAGTCCTCCAGGTGACAGAGAACTGACCTCCAAAATATATAGAGAACTCAAACAAACTGGAGCCAAAAGTCCTTAATAACCAAATTAAAGAATGGTGTTCACAATTAAAAAAGGAATTCTCAGCAGAAGCATTACAAATGGCTGAAAGGCACCTGAAATAGTGCTCATCATCTTTAGCCATCAAAGAAATGCAAATCAAAACAACTTTGAGATACCACCTTGCACCTGCCAGATTGGCTAAAATAAAAGACACAGAGAACAGCCTGTGCTGGAGAGGATGCTTAGCAAGGGGAATACTCCTCCATTGTTGGTGGGAGTGTAAGCTTGTTCATCTACTCTGGAATGCAGTACGGTGGTTTCTCAGAAAACTGGAAATCAATCTCCCCAAGGAACCAGCAATATGACTATTCATCATGCATTCTAAAGATATACATTCTCACCCCAAAGGCATTAGCTCAACTGTGTTTATATCAGTATTATTCATAATAACAAGAACCTGGAAACAACCTAGATGCTCCTCAACTGAAGAGAGGATTAACAAATGTGGTATATCTACACAAAGGAGTATTTTTCAGCAGTAAGAAAAAAAGATAACCTAAAATTTGCAGATAAATAGATGAATGTGGAGAATATCCTCCTGAGTGAGTTATCACAAATAAGCAACGGATGTACTCACTCATTAGTGGACTTGAAACAAAAAGCAAAGCTCCCTGAAGCTACAAACCACAACCAGTCAACAGCTTTGGATTCGAAGTTCCATGGAATGGAAACTTGGAACCCATTTGCTCCAGAGGAACATGTAACCCAGGCTTGATATTAGGTTGAGTTAATCATATCTGTCTGGAGTGGATGTTGAACTAAGCCACCTTGGGACCTTGAGACCTCCTGCCGTTGCTGGGGAGGAGACAATGAGGTAGGGAGAAGAAAGATTGACTGGGAGGGGCAGTAGAGGGAAGTGATTTTGAACAAAGTGACATATGGATAAAAAATGAGACTTCATTCCAAAATAAATAAAAAATTTCAAAAAGATACAAGTTATGCTCAAGTTATAAGCCATAGACCCGAAGTGTTTAGGTAAAGAGGAAAGCTTAGTAGGCACACAGGGACTCCTCTAAGAAGGGAAAATGGAATAAATTTTGCAAATGTACTGTGTCAGGTAAGGATGGGAATGGTAATGACCATTTCCGAATGTGAAGATATAGGAAGAAACAGAAGAGATAGACAGTTGGAAAAAATATAAAACATAATCAATACTTTTCAAAAAGTTACTCATTGAAATGATGTATGGTGGATTTTTTTTCATCCTTATTTATTTTAATTAATTTTGGTTGTCATCTAGGGAAAGCTACTCTGAAATCATGTTATTCTAAAATAACTCACCATAGTCAGAATTATTTAAATGTAATATATTATATAAATATTAATATTTATTATAAGGCTAATTAAGAACTTATAATATATTTTTAATGTAATTTTAGGATGGTCGGAACTTTTGTGTTGGACATTTATCCTACCCAAAGGAAGCAGAAACTAAACATGCCAAACTGGTTGGTGTTTTAGGGTCTTGATTAATTTTGAACACACTCCTTCGGGGGCCAGAACTTCTGAGGTCACTAGGATTTGCGGAAGTCAATAGTGCTTCTTTGGGTAACACCAGCCTTCCACTATAACTCACTATTTGTTCTTTTATTTCTTAATATATTTGCTTTCTAGCAGTACTGATCTCCAACAGGTGCCTTAATATTTATTTGATAATAGTTGAATTCATATACTTTTCTTTAGTAAATATTATTAAAAGCTCAGCTATATGTTTTGTTCTGAATTGAATAAATGATAATTATTATAATAGAAATAGTGTGTAGGAAATTATTGATATGATTGCATAATTTGGAAACATCAAATCAAAAATTAATTTCAGTTACTCTACTCTTAAAATTTGCTTCTATAAAGAGTTAATGAAATATCAGACTGTATTTTTTGAAATTAGATGATTTAAGTATGTAATATTTGAGAACATATCTGACAGTTTATAAATGTTAAACTGTTTGTGTGACAAGTTGGTAATGAGTCATTTATGATGGTTATTTATGATGGTTATATCAACTTGGAACAAATATGATTTTCCTGTAGACAAGTCTATACTGTATTTTCTTGATTGATGATTGATTTAGATATGTATATGTGTATCCTATGGGGAGGGAACTGCCACCCATGGATAGATGATGCTGGTTTTCATAAGAAATTGGCTGAACAAGCCATGGGAAGCAAGACAGAAATCTGCATTCCTCCATTGATTTCTACATTGTTCGTTTTCCAGGTTCCTACATTCACTTCTTGGCTAGAAGGCTCTTAGTGATGAAATATAGCTTGTTTGTAAGGTAAAATACACCCTTTCTTCCCAATGTTGCTGTTTTGTTATAGTGTTTCATCACGGCAATAGAAACCCTAATTAAGACAATGTATATGTGAAATCTAGATAAGCCATTGAATATATGCTTTTGACTTTGTTCATTGGACCATATGTAGTAATGCCCACTTTTTCTCTGAATTTTAAGCACAGTTCCTTGACTTTTCTGCCCATGTTTTTACTCCACTGCATTGCCCCTGTATAATCAACTACTGTATGTGATATACATGTAATGTATTAGTTAGAAATAAATTAAGGAAGCAAAACATTTTATTTCTGTTAATAGTTTTAGAAAACTCAGTTTATTCTAGAGTTGAAAGGATAATAGAACTATTGTTTAATTCTGTATTAATAGGAATGGGTGGCTGAATTTGCTTCATAAATTAGAAAATGTGGAAGCAGAGCAATGGCTGAATCATTAAACTGTAATCTTTAAAGGCAACCTGCTAATGGCCCAATTTTATTAACAAGACCCTAGTGTTGAAGAAGTTCATTGTTGTTTTTTCAAATAGGGCCACAAGCTACAGAAAAAATATTGGAATCTTGTATTCAAATTAAAATGTGGAAGAAGGTTTTGGTTGTGTCTTTGTAATCTATATAAATGTATGTATTTAGTCAGAGAGGAGAAAAGGTTGTAAATGAGTGTACCCTCCATGACATCTCACACAGAAGTGAAAACATTGATTAAATAAACATCAGGATGACAGCCTACCAATAAACTTTAATCCTTAGTTCAGGTTCTAAGCAATTTCTTAGAAGTTCTTCATTTTATATGAGTTGTAATTTTGGGCTGACAAAAAAGAAACATTACACAACTATCACTACTATGATGGGTAAGAACAGGAAAAAAAAATGATGGTCATCTAGTAGTTTCTTCTACAACATAAAAAATATCACTTTATTGTCACTATCTAAAAACAAGTGAGATTTCTTGAAAAGCAAAAATGAGTTCTCATTTACCAAAACCTATGCAAACACAAGATCTGTGGCTCCTATACTTGTTATAAAGTCATTACAGGTGTTGGTGTTGGTTTATTATTGTGGACCTCTAAAATCCTTGAGTCACTCTGATCCTGAAACTAAACAGAAGCTTGTAAGTTACTTATATATTACTTTAACAAGCCACCAAGACAAAAAAAAACTTATACAAAATGAATTAAATTGAGGTTTAAATTTTCATCAGTAATCATCAAAGTTTGGAAAAGCAATGGTGCTACCACAGTGGCTTAGAGCTCACATTTTGACAAACAAGTAGGAAGAAGAAAAGAAAGAACACTAGAAATATCACCAGACATTTAAAACTCAAAAGTCCACCCCAAATGATACACCTCCTTAAACAAGGCCAAAAATCCTCATACTTCTAAAATAGTTCCACTAACTGGGGACCAATTATTCAAGCATATGAGGCTTTAGGTAATTTTTGTTCAAACCACTAAAATAATGCTGATTTGTTTTTAGAATTTTTATCACAGTGTATCTTATAAATGTTAGAATTGGATGTTATATCTTTTGTATATTAACTATAAATGAAATATGTGCCAGTATAATTTTGAATATATTTTCTTGAAATTCAAGCAAATTTTCTCTATTGAAAAAAACTTTGTCGTATTATTTTTATGTAAACAAATATACACAGACTTGCATTTCTTATAAAACTGTAAATAATTGTGCTGAATAATTTCATGTTCATGTTTGTTGGTATCATATCTTGACATTCATCCAATTTATCCAAATTTTGATACATAATCATAATATCACACATCCTTCATATCTAATTAATTTATGTGCCTCTGAAATGATTATAACTTACACTATTCAGTTAAGTAACTTTCCTGTAAGTTGAAGAAAAAAATTCACTTTAAAAATATGAAGTATAAGCAGGTACTACACACCATTTGATTTGAAGTCAACACTCTTAAGGGTGAAGATAGGTTGTGTATATGGGATCCCTCAATAATATTCCCTTAATAAATTTCTATTTTGTTTAAATAGGGTAAAAGAAAATATAAAGCTACCAATTATGCATCAAATGTTATGCAACATACACTGGGATGTTACTTTGTCTTGGATAGAAATCTTACCATCTACTCCCCACTGCTTAATTATGAAATCTTTCTCAGAGCTACAGAATTATTTTTATGTAACAAAGGTCAAGCAACTATAATGATCTCTACAAACTATTTTCAATATAAAATGTTTTTGCAAACATGACTCTTCTACGTTTTCATAAAAATAATTTTTAGAAAAATGTATGTTTGCAGAGCATATTATAGTTTTCAATCTGAAAAAATCATACCAACAGATGGTTTTTATGTTTCTCAAATGCAATACAAAATATTACTAGCCTGTAATATAACTTTATATCAGAACAACTGGGTCTTAGAAAAATTCACATATATTGAGATCATGAAATGAATTATAAAGTACTATAGGCCACATTTATGCATAATATTCTGTATTTTGGTTAAGTTGGCTTGCAACATAGAACACTAGGATTATCAGACCATTTTTGCATAACAGAAATTTAGTGAAAGAAAAAAGGCTAAACATCTTGGCAGTGGTGGTGCATGAGTTTAATTCCTGCACCTATGAGTTAGAGGCAAGCAAATCTCTGTGAGTTGTAGGTCAGCCTTGTTTAGGGACTAATTTCCTAGACATCTAGGGCTATTAAACTGAGAAACCCTATCTTAAAACAAAATAAAACAAAACCATATTAAAAAGGAGCCCAAAGATATATAACCTGTAGTTTAACAACGCTGTTTTTTACTTTTTTCTAATTTTTATAGTAAAACTTATTTTTTCCATATCTACTCCATCCCCCTCCCTTCCCTTCTCCTGGTCCCTCCCAGTCCTCCCTCAATCTCCCTCCAACCCATTTCACATCCATTCCTAAGGAGGGCAAGGAATCCAAAAGTATGTCAGTTTGCTCTGGCATATCCATTTGAGGTAGGTCTATTTCCCTTATCCCAGTGAGAAGGCTCAGTTTGGTGTTCTTCTGTAGTTAACGGGCTCAAGATGTCATTTCAAGCACCAGGCATATACTTTGATCATTCACAAGAGGCTCCGCAAATTGTCCACATCATTTGACTGCTGTCTACCATCGGAGAGTTTTGTTCCTTTTCATGAAGGTTTGTTGCAGATTATTTCAGGTTCTGTGAGCTAGCAATAGTGTACATCAGCCATCTCTGTAGGTCTCCTTTTCATGATCCTAAACTTTTGTTCATACACTCTCTCTTCAGCTGCGCAGTAGGCTTGACCTAGTGCTTAGCTATGGCTTCTGCCTTCATCAGTCGCTAGACGAAGGTGATATAATGACAATAAGGGTCATCATTCATTTGATTATTGGGAAAGTCCTGTTTAGACATCCTCTCCACTATTGCTTGGAGTCCTAGCCAGGGATATCTTGTGTATCTTACAGGTTTCCTTAGTACCAGGTTTCGTTCTAATCCTACAGTGGCTTCCTCTATCAAGACATCCATTTCTTTGTTCTCTCTCTCTGTTGATCTTCTCTGTCAACCATCTCCTTCTCTCAAAATGGCAAATATTTTATTGAGTCTTTGAGAAATTTATGAATGTATACAATGTGTTTTGACCACATTCACACCCTCATTACTATCAATAACCCTACTCATATCCAATTAATACTTTTTATCTTTATCTTAAATCCATGTCCTCTCCTTTTCATCTTATTCTTTTCTGTTTCTTACACACACACACACACACACACACACACACACACACACACACACACACACACGAAGTACAACTTATACTACACAAATACTCAAGAATATGGTGCTATACACTGATGAATGGTCAATTTACCAGGGTCTAGTTATTAAAGTAAACCTTTTCTCACTTCCTAGAAACCATCAGCTCTCAATAACTTCTTAGAGATGAGCATTTTAAAGCCTTTCCCCATTTCCCTTTTAAAATCCAGAGTTAGCTTGTGTATGTCTTATGCAGGTAACCCTACCTGTTTATGAGTTAAAGAGTCTAGGAGTCTCTAGAAGATGTCACTTAACCCTAACTCTATCTAAATTCTACACATTACAATATTTTCTTTCTTCTGAGATGATGCCTAAGCCTTTGTTTGGTGTTGATAAAAGTATTCCCCATTTAAGTGAGCATTGCACTTATGCTTATTTTTTTTCTTTTTTTTATTGTAATGAATAAAGAAGTCACATTTTCTATCCTTGTATATCCTTATTCAAGGTCACTTCCCCCTCCAACAACATCAGGTCATTCTTTCTTCTCCACATCTCCCCATCCCCCCAAAGGGCATGCGGCCCCAAGGTCCCACAGCCCCAATATTGCTTAGTTCAGTCTCCACTCTTTGCAAATCAAGTTTTCTCCCCCAAACATAAAGACTGAGTCAGGTGTTCCTCTAAGGGGAGTGGGATCCAAGGTGTTTCTGATCCCAAGCTGTTCAGTTCAGTGGTTTTAGTTTGTAGCTTGGGCAAGCTTTGCTTTTGTTGTTGTTGTTGCTGTTGTTTGTTTGTTTGTTTGTTTGTTTTTGTTTAGAGTCCACTAATTAGTGAGTACTTCCTCTGCTTATCTTTCTGGGTTTGTGATACCTCGCTCAGGAGGATATTCTCCAAATCCATCCATTTGCCTACAAACTTTAGGATGTCATTTTTTCTTACTTCTGAGTAACGCTTCATTGTATAGATGTACCACAGTTTGTCAATCCATTCTTCAGTTGAGGCTCATTTAGGTTGTTTCCAGGTTCTTGCTATTACAAATAATGCTGCTATGAACATAGTTGAGCTAATGCCATTGGAGTGCCACTGTGCATCTTTAGGGTATATACCCAGAAGTGGTATTGCTGAGTCCTTGGGGAGATTGATACTCAGATTTCTGAGAAACCACCATACTGCATTCCAGAATGGCTGAACAAGCTTACACTCCCACCAACAATGGAGGAGTGTTCCCCTTGTATCGCGGTAAAAACTTGCCACCAAGAGGTATGTTTTAAATAAGGTTTATTTTGTTAGAATCACATACAAAAGAAAGTTTTAGCAACGCGCCAAGCCGCCATACCAACCCGCCGCCTCGCTGCGCCGCCACGCCAAGGAACCGGAAGACCCGCCTCCTCGCTGCGCTCCAGGACCAGAAGACCCTCCTCTCTGTCCTCACTCAGCTTCCATCTCGTCTCTGCTCCGCTTCCATCTCGTCTCCGCAGATCATGCCCCTCCCATACCTGTACTATCCATTATTTCCTCGCTACATCTCCCCATTTTGTCTAAATAGGAAGGTTCTAAACTAGGTATAAAACTACATACTACAGGGATTACCATAAGACAGTGTGTGGGAAAGAGGAAGGAACTAACATAAGTGAGGTCAAACTACCGCTAACAAACAACTACAAAGTGCAATTTAATATCTAAAATGTTGATACAAAAAAATGTACAGGGATTGCT
>PVIH01026389.1:0-18854 GCA_004025045.1 Sigmodon hispidus | reverse complement strand
GGGGGGATGATAGTGGAGCTGTCTAACACGTGCAAAATGTTAGACCCCCATGGGAAGTTAAATTCTAATGTTAGGAAGCCACAAAACTCACTCTTAGCTGAAAATGCTGATCAAATCTAAAGGGTGGCTTTCTATGCAGGGTCAATATGATAGACACCATTACCTTTTGGATTCAGTTGTTACAGTCACCGTGTCAGAAAGTCAGTTACTACATTTTTTATCACATTCGTCAGCCCCTGGTTATTTTAACCTCTTAATAATAGCTTGCCATTAGTCTAGTCACCCTGTTTTTGTGTTAAATGTCAGCGCTTCCTTCAGAAGACTGAGGAATAAAAAGAAAAGTTTGCTTCATAAAAAGGTGCTTCATCAAGAAGCTCTGAGCTCAGGAACACAGACAAAGCAAGAATTCATTTACTGGCGCAGTGTGTGACTCTACCGATGGTGATGAGGGCATGGTAGATATTGTCTGCAGTTGTGTACTGATGCTCACTTACCTGCGTGCGTTCTAGGGCTTTACATACTTACTGCTGGCTTCAACAGAGAAGCAGAAGGTGTCATTTGATGCACTGCTGCCCTTGCTTAGGATGTAGTGGACCCGAATATCATCAATGTCAGCTTTAAACAAGAGCAAACACCACACTAAATCACATCTGCACAACAAGAAAGGGTGTTGGCAACTTCAGTGTTTTAGATGTTGGAAAAGGTAACAACATATTAAATGGAGGTAGAATGTCTTACATTTTTAACATACATTTTTTTATTTAACGTGTACAAGCATGAGTGTGTCTGTGTACGCTGTGGTATATGAGGGGAGGTCCCAGGACAGCAGGCAAGGTCCATGTTTTCTGCCCACCATGTGGGCTCTGTGGACTGAGCTCAGGTAATCAGCCTGGGCTGCAAGCATCACTGCCTACTGCGATATCTTGCTGACCAACAGATCTGTTTTTAAAGTTAGAAAGGCAAAAATCAAAGAACACTTTAAAGTGATGCTATGAACATGTGTTCTTGAATATGTCATGCATCTAGGGGACATTATGGATATACATATTTTATAGCATTCTGTCACTCTGTGAAGATACAGGTCAATACAATGTTAAGTTTCTGTGTATGCACAGAGCTGTAATGACCAGTACCTGTTAAATATTTGCCAAAATTAGCTTAATAACAGTAAACATTACACCTGGAGAAAAAGAAAATGAGAATAAAGACATTATTTTTCCTTATTGTCTATAATCTTTGTCTTTAAACAATTGTTCCTTAGATTAGTTGTTGTTTCTTTTTTATATATGAGTAATTATTAGTATTTCAGTGACAATTTGCATCCAAGTGGAATTTATTTAGACAAATAATTCTTATAAAACTGTATGTGACTTCACTGTCTTTAGAAGCAATCTGAAAATGTAACCAAGTTAGTTTTTAAACACTGTGATAGTTTGAATGAGAGTATCCCTCCCCATAGGCTCAGATATTTGAATGCTTCATCTGCAGTCGGTGGAACTATCTGTGAAGGATTAGGAGGTGTGGCTCTAGGGTATATCATTCACAATTGGCTCTCTCTTTACTTTGTGCTGTGAATCAGATGTAAGCTCTCAGCTGTGAATCTAGTGTAATGCCTGTCTTCTGGTTGCTATGCTTCCTGACATATAGACTCACACTCTAAAGCTGTAAGCCTCAATAAACATCTCATTGGTAAAGCTACCTAAGGAAATAATAAAGCTAACGGGCTTCATGTGTCATGTAACATGGAGAAGCAGGGGACTACTTTATAGTTCAATGCTAGTATTAACCTCAAATTTAAAAGAAAAATAAATTTTAAAACACAATCTTTTGTACGCTTAAGGCTAACATAGTTTCATGGAGAAGAAACTTTCACATCCGGAGTGCAAGGCAGTATCAGCGTGGAATTCCCTGCATAGTATCGCAGCTGTAGCTACACACAGGTGCCCATGGCGCTGGGGGAGCCGAAGTGAGTGTATCTAACCTAGTGGGCCTGGAAGTCGCAGGGAAAGTGGCGCGGGGAGAGAGTACCTTGGAGCCTCTGGATGTCCAGCACTATCACCTCACACTGGTGCCCTGACTGCACTAGGATCACCAAGTCCCGCAGTGGGTTGAGCCAAACTGAGCGGCCCCGAGGCACCTGCAACCCATGGTTGGTGATCAAAAGGAGAGGTTTTTGGAGGCTACCACCATCAGATGCTCCCCAGCGGGGGAGGTAGAACTCCCAGAGGGATGCGATCCAATTCAAGGGTACCTGTCCCCTCAGGGCGCAACAAGTCAGAAGCAGGGAAGCAAGAGCCACTACCATCTGCGGAGACATCCCAGAAGGGTGCAGAGAATCCCCAGGCACGGTCCCCGAAGGAATTCTGTAGTCGAGATATCCAGATGATGCCCTGTCCAAGGGCTCACTTAGCTCCCAGTATGGAGGCAGAGATGCTCTGGCGGAGGCGGGGGAGGCTTGGATCCCACCAGCACGGGCGGCAGCCTTGAGCTGCTGGAGATTATACCGAGGGAAGGGCTTCGGTCTTCACCTGCGCTGGCTGGTGCCAGTGCTCACCCAGCTGTGCCCCAGCGCGCCAAGAGCTAGTGAGCATGCAGACACTCGCCCTCCACTCCCAGGTCTTTATCTTAGTTACCTTATCTGTCTCGGTGTCACCTCTGACTGGATACCCTCTTTTCTGGGAGCCACAAAAGGATGGTCCCTCAGGGCTGCGCCTGGGTGAGCTCTGCGCCCCAGAGACTGCGCTGGCGCGGTCCATTGACCCAGGATCGGTGTCTTCGGTGGAGTGCGAGGCAGAGTCTTTCTTTCTCTTACCGCCGACAGGAGTGCTTTTTCTTGCCAAAACTGAGTTTCATTTTGGACACTAAAAAAGCTGGTAGGAGTGATTTTACAAAAAAGGATTTTCTGTTTGTCTGACTCAGGTAATTCTGCACTTACAGGTTAATCCTGTCAGTTTCTTCTTGGTGTGTGTGTGTGTGTGTGTGTGTGTGTGTGTGTGTGTGCGCGCGCTCGCGCGGCATAATGAGGGGTCACAGAATGGGGGACGGGCAGCTTCAGGAGGTTGGGAGTGGGAAAGAACAGCGTCCAGGCTGGCAAGCTTGAAGTCTGTAATCTGTCCTCCTCAGTCAATGGATCTCACACAGAGCAATGGGTGTGCAGGTCAGCTTCCTGTGGCTTTCTCAGAATGTGGTTTCCACAAGGCTGTTTCCTAATTACTTTCTTTGTTGAAAACTGTATGGTAGTCAGAGGTGAGTAGGGAAGACAGAGAGCATCATCATCAGAAAAAAATCCCACAAATAAATCTCTGTGAGTCAAGCCACCTAACACATGGAATCAGGCTTTTAAATGAGCAGGATCCCCTCATGCGAATGGAGTGCGGAGCCTGAATTGTCTTCATTTCTTAGGGGCCAGAAGAGTTCAGTCAGCTACTGCGAAAGATAATCACATTCGCCTGATTTCCCTCCCTCCCTCCTCCCTCCCATCCTCCCTCCCTTCCCTCCCTCCCTCCTTCCCTCCTTCACTCCCTCCCGCCCTTTTGTCAGAGATTTTTTAATGACTGAAAATAGATTTGCGCAGAACTCTTGATAAAATGGCTTCAATGAGATAATATAAACCTCGAGAATTGTCATCCATAAATCAATCTTCTGTTCTTCTATAGTGTTGCAGATATTTTATTTAGTTTAGCATCAGTAGTTGCTGGCCTCTACAGCCATTGTGTTCAAAACAAGTATACAGAATGCTTCTGAGAGTGTGAATCTCTCCCCATAAAATGTGGGAGTGTGTGACTCACTGGAGCGGAATGATAGCCCACCTCGTTAGCACCCAGACTTGTTCATAAAGCAAGATAGTAAAAGGCAGCAGATTTTTTTTTTAATGTAAAGCTTTCTCTTTTCTTTTTCATTTTACATATCAACCACAGTTCCCACCCCCTCCCCTCCTCCTACTCACTCTTCATCCCCCCCCCATTCACTCCTCAGAGAAAGTAAGGCCTCCCATGGGGAGTCAGCGAAGTCAGGCATATTACAGCTGAGGGAGATGCTTGGCTGTGAATCTTTGTCTGCATCAGCTTCCTCCAGTTACAGGATGAAGGCTCTGTGATGACAGGGTAGTCACCAATCTGGTTAGCAGGGTAGGCCAGCTCAGGCACCCTCTTCACTATAGCTAATAGTCTAAGCTGGAGTCTTCCTTGTGGATTCCTGGGAACTTCTCTTGCACCAGGTTTTTTTCTAATCCCACAATGTCTCCCTCTATTAAGACATCTCTTTCATGCCTGTCCCACTCTGTCCCTGTTTTAGCTCAGCCATGCTCTTGCCCCACCTGCCCAACCCCAGGGGATCTCATCCATTTCCCCTTCCCAAGTTGATCCATGTCTTTTTCGAATGAATCTACCAGGCTTTGCTAACTCCCGGGGGAGGGACGGCTGGGGTGGAGTGGGGGAGGGAGGAAAGGGATCTGTGGTTGGTATATAAATGAATAAAATATTTCCTTTAAAAAAAGAAAACAAACTCCTCTAGGACTTCAGTCAAAACTAAACTTAGTAGCATTCAAAGAAAATATATTTTCTGAGTAATGAAAAAAAAAAAAAAAAAAAGTTGAGGCAGGACCAAGCCCCTCCTCCTGTATCAAGGCTGAGCAAGGTATTCCACCATAGGGAATGGGCTCCAAATAGCCAGTTCATACACTAGGGAAAAGTCCTGGTCCCACTGCCAGGGGCAGCACATACTGCACATGCCACACAACTGTCACCACATTCAGGGGGCCTTGTTCTACCCTGCAGGTTCCCCAGTGGCCAGTCCATCAGTGAGCTTTGACTAGCTGGGTCAACTGTCTCTGGGTTCCCCACCTCGATCTTGAAGCCCCTCTCCTTCCCTTTGATTGGGCTCCAGGAGCTCCACCCAGGGCGTAGCTGGGGATCTCAGAGGCAGTAGATTTTTGTTTGATTTTTGCTTTTTAAAAAATATTTATTTATAAAATAAAGTCTTTTTATCCATGTATCCCCTTGCTCTTTCTCCCTTCCCCCTCCCAATCTCTCCTGGTCAGCCTTCAGCCTCCCTCCTCCTCATCCCCCCATTCCTTCCCCGAAAAGGGCAAGAAGTCCCAAGGTGGGTCAGCTCAGCATGGTGCATCCACTCCAGGCAAGTCTGATTTCCTCATCCTAATGTCAAGTATGGGTTAGGTGTTCCTTTGGAGGGAATAGGCTCTGAAGTGCCAGTCCATGCACAGAAACACAGTCTGATCCCTCCCCTCGAGGCTCCACATACTGCCCATGTCAGTGACAGTGAGAGGCAGTAGATTTTAAACAATGTATGTTTAGCTTAATTATGCAACATTACCCAGCACACTCAGAAAAATATTACTTTTTACATTTAAACATAGTTATAATTTTATTATGCATGAATGAAGCATTATATTCCAGAAAGCTGCCTTACATAAAGGCTGAGTGTTCATAATCAACCTTTTAAATTGGTTCTTGTTTTGAGACAGGCTCTCACTGTACAGTTCAGCCTAGCTTCAAACTTGTGCCCTCTAGCTTCAGCCTCCGGAGTGCTGGAACTATAGGCACAAGTCACCTTGTCTAGCATAATCTAACTTGGTCTTTTAGTCTCCATGTATTAAATATGATCAGTTTAGTATTCATGTATGAGCAGTTTGGTTTCTGTATAAACATTACTCTCTTTGCGGCAACTATTACACATACTATTTCCATGGCACAAAAGTGAAGGTGCAAAGCTATGATAACAGGTTGATGAATTATTATTAAATTCATGGCTTTGCTCTATGACTCTCTCTGCTCAGCATACATTCTTATCATTCTATGTCTAGAAGGGTCCCTTGTCTCTTACCATCTTATTTCTTTTGTCCTGGACTTGCTGTCCCCGTTGGATACTCTAGCCTGGCTTTAAACATATAAATCAAACTCTTGAGAAGGGCATCAGAGCCTATATGGCTGATGTTGCCACATCCCTCTATTTTCTTCCTCCCACTGACATGATTCTGCCAGCCATATTACTAAATTTCATATTCACGCATGTATCTGTTAATTGAGGTCTGTCTTTCCTGCTAGTCTCCAAGCCTTATACCAGCAGTGAGAGTGTGGCAGTCACTAGAGGTGTCTAGGAATAGAGGGAAGAAGATGACTGTGATGGAGTAATGATATTAAACCTAGATCATCCTCACCGGAAGAAGTCAGTACAGCAGGTGTAACTTTCTACCTTTCCCAGGATGCATCAGCTCATTAGAAACTGCTGTCAGTTGTGTTTACACCGCACAGATTGTTTTCTAGCTGAATCTTTGTATCAATAAATCTTTATTTCCTCAGAGCAATGTTTTATCTGTATTGTATCTCTATAATTTATCACCTCAAATTTATTCTTTGAACCTGAGATGCATTTCAAATCCAGCATTAAGCAGGAAAGAAACAAAACAAAATTATAAAGTGGAGGCTCCACTCATATTTTTATAAGCCCTATATCATGTGATTTCTGCATAAACCTTGCAACATGGCTGTGTCTTGTCTCTAATTTATATGTAGTAATGAATCCCACTTCATCCAGCGGCCATACGAATTAAATGGATTACTGCTCATAGCAAGGTTTTTGAATTCTGCCTGGCACACAGTAAGCACTCAATAAATGTAAGTTATTGTTAAAATTACAGTAGGAAACTGAGATTTATAGGCATTAAACAGAAAACTTTACCTTGTAAATTAATTCCACTTTCACCAAAAGTGTGTCCCATAAGGAAAGACTCTTTGTATATACTTGTCACTTTCTCAGAACATTCCATGATGTATTACTTCATAAGTAATTGTCTGTGTTCTGAAGTGCATAGAATGAATGACATTTAGTAGGACAAGCGACAAGGACTATTAGCCCAAATATCCTGCATGTGTTTGGCAGAAAGACAAGCCATTTTCAAAGATGTCACAGCCAGCTTCTGGGACAAGGAGAATAGGTGAGGAAGTGCTGTCCATCCGGTGAGGAAACTCCACAAAAGCATCTCCTAGTTCCACAGGCTTTCCCAGCCACAATGAATTTTTTGACAGTTTTTGACAATTTTTAACAATGAATCAATTGACACTTAGCAAAAAGTATATATATTTTTCTACCATTTCAGGAAATGAAAGGTTAACAAAACATTTTGGTTGTGTCTACCTGGATGGTTTAATCTAATTGATCTTGAACCGTCAAGGGACTCTAAGACATTGGAAGACCTGTAGTAGGAAGCCTACAAATAAAACTCTAACAAACCCAAAACAAAACATTTAAGTGGCAATGGCTACAGAGGTCATTTGTCACTTGTCATAATTACAGCCTCAGTGAAGTTAGTGATGATGCACAGGCTGTCTGAAGCTCCACCTCACCGACCGACTGTCCCATGGCCAGGGCCATCTTCTGCATAGATCTGGGCAGAGTTCTCTGGGCCTTGAGAGGTGAGTGTTTTGTTTTGTTTTGTTTTTTTCACATGGTAGGATATTGTTGAGGCAGGCTCTGTTCAATAGTCCACAGAGAACACTTCCAATGGGAGTAACCACATAGTGTATTTCTAAATTTTCTCGATGATCTAATTTTAGTCAACATTATGATTTGAATGTGAAACGTCCCTTCATAGGTTCACACATTTGCACACTTGGCTCCAGGCTATTGGAGATGTTTTGTGAGATGTAGACCCTCAGGAGGTGGAGACTTGCTGAAGGAAACAGGTTAGGGTGAGGACTGATCTTGAAGTTTCATAGCTGGCCTGCTCTCCTCATCTGCTCTCTGCTTCTTGCTCCATGTAACAGGCAGAGCTGCAGTACTCTTGTCACCACAGACAGCACCTGATATCATGCCTTTTCCATGATACATTGTGTTACCTCAGACTGTAAGCCAAGCGCTTAGTTACAACAGTGAAAAAGTATTTAATAAAGGCTTCCTGCTTGCTCCCCTTCAAACAACTGTTTCCTGTCAAGGCAAGTCAATACCGTCAGATTCTTTGGTAATGAGGTGGTGTGAGGAAGGAGAAGCTGGAGGTAGATTAATAGTTTACCTATCTTGAGATATCATCTGGCATGTGGCAGAGGGAGCCAGCCGTGAAGCCATTGGTTTCATGGTCTGTGATTCCCAGAGCATTGGTTAAGGCTGTCTGTCACAGAAGCTTGGGGTGTAAGGAGTCAGGAAGAGGTGCCCTCCTGGGGCAGATGAAGAAGGCTCCCCGCTGTAAGGCAGCAGGTGCAAAGACCTGGAGGAAAACAAGACTTTGGGGTGACAAGAGGGTTTGCTCAGCATTGACTCTTGACATGGTAATTGTCTTATAAATTATAGAAAAGAAACAACTTTTTTTTTTTTTAATTTCAAAGGGAAGCACTAGGAACAAACATGAAATGAGAACTAAAGATGAAAGTTGAGAGATTTTCCAATCTCCTTGATGGGCTTTGCTCCATTTACTGCTTATGAAGGCAGTATGTCCATCTCCCTTAAGGTTATTACAGAATTTAGAAGCAAAAGCTCCTGTGCTGGATAGTGAAATACTTTGTAGTTTTTCAAAGAATTTGGTTAAACCTAAACTCAGAAAGATTTTAAAATGACACTATTTTGTTCATTATTTTGAGTTTCCATTAAGCCCCTGTGGTGGTTTGCATGAGAATGGCCCCTGACAGCCTCATAGCTTTGAAACCAGGATTTGAGAAGGATTAGAAGGATCCGAAAGATCCTTATCTTATCTTATCTTATCTTATCTTATCTTATCTTATCTTATCTCATCTCATCTCATCTCATCTCATCTCATCTTATCTCATCTTATCTTATCCAGTGGGATAAGAGCCCAGCATGGCAGGGAGACAGAGCAGCAAGTGGCAAGGCAAGCATGGGACAGGAGCAGGAAGCTGAGAGCACATCTCCAGGCTTGAAGTGGAGCAAACTGCAAGCCGTGCAAGGCTGAATCTCAAAGCCTCTCCACTGACACACCCTCTCTCTTAAGGTTGTACCTCCTAAGCCTCCCCACACAGCACCACAGGGACTAAACATTAATTCTCTGAGCCTATGGAGGGAGGTCCTGTGGTCAAGACACCTCCTCAGCCCCTTCGCTCCTCTTTGATCTCCTTGCATAGCGCCCTCTACCACTCACTAAGCTTTATACTTTATACCTAGCTATAAACTCTGTATACCTTGATACCAATTTACCAGGCAATATGGCAATTGTGCAACAGTAGCATGACTGTTATAGGGATAACCAATTGCTCCCTGATTGGACTCGAGGCCTGATCCACAGAAGAATTCACTTATGCTACTGTAAATTCTGGTAAAATTCCATGCTTTGACAAGGAATCTACCAATATTGTTTAGCTCAATTTGTATAGCATCAGTTTACCTTTAATCTTAGTCACTGTTCTGTTGCTGAGAAGAGACACCATGACCAAGGCAACTTATACAAGTAAACATTAAATTGAAGGCTTGCTCACAGTTTCAGAGGGTTGGTCCATGATCATCATGGCTGGGAAGTATGGCAGGCAGGCAGGTATGGCTCTGGAGCAGCAGCTGAGGTATTATGTCTTGATCCTCAGGCAGCTGGTACAGACAAAGCAAGACTAGGCTTGGCATGGGCTTCTGAAGCCTTAGAGTCTACCCTGACAGACACTTTCTCCAATAAGGCCTCACCTCCTAATCTTGCCTGAGGAGTCCACCAGCTTGGAACCAGACAATCTAATGTACCAGCCTATGAGGGCCATTCTTATTCAAACCACTATGGACCTTCTAATTGCTTATGTTTTTACCTTTGGATAAATGCTACTTCCAGCCTTAGTCAGACAAGTTTCTCTTTGTCCTAAAAGGTGATGAATGCAGACATATGACTTTCTGTTCAAGGCTCTGAAAATCAGTGACAGCTGAGTGCTAGATCATAAATAAAACATTCATACTACCTTCTGTAGTATTTGGAACATTGCAGGGTTGAAAAGAACATAAGGGCCATAAAGAAGGCAGGAAGAAGAGCTACAAAGTGCCATACTCTAGGCATGATGAGCCATGTCAGTCATGAACAGAATGCGACCATGCTTACCTACACTCAATCTGCACAGTGAGTCCGACAGGAGCCAACCATGGCTGGGAGATGGTTTCAGAGGTCTGCCTCCAAATATTCAGCTACTGGTCACTGACAGATTCTAGGAACGGAGAGTTCCTGCCATCAGTTGTGTAACTGCTGGTGACCCCACCAGTATCCAAACTCACAGACACACTGAAAGCCATGGTTAAACCCACTGGGTCTGCAAACAAAAGTAAACAAACCCTATAAATATCTCAAGGGAATTGATAGAGGTGGGTCAGAGATCTGGAGTGGGGGAAGTGTAACCAGATGCTTTGTATGAATGTATGGGAAAATTCCAAAGAACAAATTCAACAATTACACAGATAGAGGGATTTTATCCATTACAGTTGGTGAAAACAATCTGTGTTCTTAGCATGTAATATATTTCCCTTTACTTTTACATTAAAGTTGGTCAGAGCAGCAGTCCTGGCAAAAGTCATCTGTTTATTAGTTTAGTAGTTTTAAAAATGATTTACTTTTGGGAAGCATTTTATATTCAGTAATGTAATATGTGGGAGATGAGAAGTGTAATTTGAAGAAAAGCTTGGCTACCTTCTAAGACCAACTGGCCCATTTTTTTTTTTTTTTTTTTTTTTTTTTTTTTTTTTTTTTTTTTTTTTTTTTTTTTTTTTTTTTTTTTTTTTTTTTTTTTTTTTTTTTTTTTTTTTTTTTTTTTTTTTTTTTTTTTTTTTTTTTTTTTTTTTTTTTTTTTTTTTTTTTTTTTTTTTTTTTTTTTTTTTTTTTTTTTTTTTTTTTTTTTAGTTTTAACAATCTATAAAATTACATTTGGGTTGTTTGTAATTTATTCCCATGCTTTAGGAGGTGATTTCACTGACTCATGCTCAAATGAGGACAGTTTTTCCTTGTAGGAGACGTTTCTGGCTGTCTTACAGGAAGAGGCGGAGCCATGGCCTGCTGGGATTTTGTGATAGATCAATACTCTGCAATTCACAGTGTAATTTCCCAGGGCAAACTCTAGGTCCAAATGTCAGCAATGTTGGGTAGAGGAATCCTGGTTTAAAAAAACAAGTGTGAATAGAAACTATTCTATCCACATTTCTTAACTCAGCCAAATTGCCATTACCGAAATCCCAAGGACAGTTCCAAAAACAGAAGAGTAAAGAGAGGTAAGAGAATAGTTCTGCTATCCTTCATGCTGAATGATACTTTGAAAGAAGTTTGGCATGGCCTCCCTTCTGGAAGTATCTGGCAGCTATGAGGGAACACCAGTGTTCTCAACAGATTTGATGTGACAGCCAAGATGCCTGCTGTCTGCTGGTCCTAGAGCTGTTGGTCTGTAAACCTGTCAAGGACTGCTGTCATTTAAAAAGAAGTCTCAGGGACCCAGGAGATGGCTCAGAGGTTACGGGCACACACTACTCTTCAGGAACAGCCGAGTTCAATTTCCAGCACATCCATCCTGTGGCTTACAACCACCTGTAACTCCAGCTCCAGGGGTATCCAGCACCCCTGGTCCGTATGGGCACCTATACTTGTGTACATTCCTGCACAGAGACACACACCCATACATTTAATTGAAAATAATAAACATGATAAAGAAATAAAAATGAGTCTCTTACAGTATTTACTTAGTAGAAATAAAGATCCATCACTCATGAGAAGAGTTTCCAAGAATCCAGGAAAAAGCAACTGTCTAAATGAAGTCTGAAGGTCAGCATGTAATTGTGCCCCCTGAAGTCAGTGTCATCTGTGGATCACAAGTGTGCAGTTGCACTTAATCTGTGACAAGATGTTAAGGGAAGTGTCTTAAGGGTTTTAGTGGTTATTTATACTTAGGGATAAACATTATAACGACGTCCTCTCATGACCATGTGAGATCCTGATGAATGATGATTTGGAAATACTGAAGGCCATTGTCACAGGATTCACTTCTCATTTTCTCAGAAAGGCCTTTCCTATCTTTCCAACCCTACCTGCTCAAAAAGCAATTCTTTTGGGGTTAGAGAGATGCCTCAGTGGTTGAGAATGCTTGTCACTCTTACAGAGGACTGGAACTCAGTTCCCAGTACCTGTGTCAGGTGGCTTACAAGCATCTGTGACTCTCCATCTGGAAGGATCTGATGGCTTCTTATGACCTCCATGAACCCTGCTATCATGTTCACAAACTCTTATATAATAAACACACCTATAGAAATGATTAAAAATAAACCAAACAATCAAACAAACCAGCACAACCAAATCCCAGGCTGGCTCCACTGTTTTCTCCTCATTGCCCTTGATTTTATGGTAGAACACTATTGAACTGACAGCATATATTTATATTCTCTTTCTCTGTCATTTATTTCTTAAAATTTTACTTTTACTTTACTTTATTCCAGTGAGTAATTTGTCTGTATGTATGTCTGTGCATCACTGTGTGCCTACTGCCTGCGGAGACTGGAAGAGGGTGTTGGATTATTCAGAACTAGAGTTACAGATGGTTGTGAACTGCCATGCATGTGTTGGGAATCAAATTTGGGGACCTCTGGAAGAGCAGCCAGTGCTCTTAACCACTGAGTTATTCCTCAAGTCCTAGGCATGGTGTTTTATCTCAGCAATAGAATCCCTACCTAAGTCACCCTGGGAAGATGAACTCATTTCAACTTTATACCAACTCTAAGGCATGGATTCTACTCTGATTCTATCTTTTTCAGATGAAGAAGCCTAAGTTCAGAAGATCTAAGTTGATCCTCCCAGGTTGAATGAATGTCGAGTGGCAGAGTCAGGCTTAGAGTAAACCATTCCACTGTGGTGGCTCCTCTTGCCAGGGTTTATGTTGCTGTAGCTCCTGTTACAGTCCTGGTTCAAATCAGGTGTCAATAAATATTGGTTCATTGAATAAAATTGTCTCATGAGCATACAATGTAATATATTACCACACATCTTCACTTTTCTGGGATGCTGTACTCCTCAAAACACACAAGTTAGGGACAATCTACCCCACCAAGTGCTGCTGAAGTGTCAGGGGAGGGAGCAGATAATTGGAAGTGCCATGTGCATGCACCAATATGGTGAGCTTGTGAATGACTACAGATACAAATTACCGTACAGTAACAATGCAGCCAAGTATTAACAATGAAATACAAACAGGACATTCAAGCAGATACAGAATAAATTTCTGAATCACGAAAATTTCTGTCTGCCCATTTTGGTAGAGCTTCAAGCTTTAATGAGAAGTCTTCAGACACAGTTGATGGTTGTTGCACTCAGAAAGTGATGTACAGCCACCATGTCAGGAAACCAGGGCTTCTCCCAAGTGAAAAACCAAGGAGAAGTTTCTACTTTGAAAATCATGATGATA
This sequence comes from Sigmodon hispidus, assembly GCA_004025045.1. Taxonomy (NCBI): domain Eukaryota; kingdom Metazoa; phylum Chordata; class Mammalia; order Rodentia; family Cricetidae; genus Sigmodon; species Sigmodon hispidus. Next base: position 5,493 of record PVIH01026389.1, on the reverse strand, counting down.
TAATGAGCACTGTTGAAGACAGCTTCCTCAGCAATAGAATCTACAGCAATATGGTCTCTCTCTCTCTCTCTCTCTCTCTCTCTCTCTCTCTCTCTCTCTCTCTCTCTCTGTCTTTCTCTCTCTCTCTGTGTGTGTGTGTGTGTGTGTGTGCCTCTGCTCCACTTAGGGAATATGATGTCTGCTGGTGAAATTTGCCTCCAGACAGAATTGAGAGTGTGCACATAGGCAAGGATGGGTCATGTTTTTAACTGGCCTTTAGTGTATGTTAGTGACTCTTTGCCAAGGCTTTGCTGCTCTTCACAGCAACAAGGCAGTGTTTTCTACTTTCTGACAGGCTGGGCAGTTTTTTAAAAGCCACAGATTCCTAAAAAATATGTTGAAATTAAAACATCTATTTGCTTACTGCTAAGAATTAACAATGGTAACATTTGTTTTAGATTTAAGACAGTCGTCACTTTAGAAGCCCCTTGGTTGGATGCACAGTCCCCTTTCTTCCTCTTCCTGTCAGAAGGGAAATGACCCTCCAGCTAGTTTATATCCTCATGATTTGAAAAGTTGACTAGTGAATTGCATTCACGGGCAGCATCACAATTTTGTTGTCTCAACATTCAGGTAAATCAATTTATCTTCTTTACACTGAGCAATTTTCCTTTTTTTAAAGACGGTATTATCTATTATTTTTGTCTTTCATATTATGTATCTCCATTCCATTCATTTCCCCATCCTCTACCTTGCAATCCCCTCCCCCAGAAAATAAAATAACATTTAAGAGAAAAAAAGGGAGAGAAGGAAAAAGACATTCTCATCATGGAAGCTGCAGTGTGACACAGTGAGTCATGCAGTAAGCCCCTTTGTCCATGGATCTTTACCTGCAAGTGTTCACTGTAAAGAGTCATTGTAGCTTCTGCTACACTATCGATGCTGGGCTCTCACTGGGCTCCTCTTGGATGTCCTGTTGTTGCCCTGTGTCGTGGAGATCCTGCAGCTTTGGGTCTGCAGGGCTGGTCCTTCACATGCTCCAACATATAAGAGACTGGGTGGATGTTGGGGTGGGCTGGTGAAGTTTCAGGATTGGTCAGCCCACAAGTTCTCCCCATTTCTTAACTACCAGGCTGAGTTCTTCTGCATTGCCCAGGTTAGTTTACCCTTGCAGGCCACACTCTGTCAATGGGCTGCCTGTGCAAGGTACAGGGTCTGCTTGCTCTCTCGAGTGTTGCAGCTAGCTGGTGGCAGGCAGGGGCAGTTTTTCTGCCCTTCTGACCCCAGGGCAAGTTCTCCCACCTGCCTCAGCTGTGATGGGTGGCAGTGGGGGAGGGGCGGGGGCATCTCTCTTCCTTCCATTCCTCCACATGACAAATGAGTAATGGGAATAGCTCTCCCCTGCTCACAACTTCAGGGCTGTCTCTCCCACATCTCTGCCAACAGGGTTGGCTCTGTTGTGCTGCTGCTGCCCAAGCAAGGTGCAGGGCCTGCTTTCCCAAGTGTTGCAGCTGGTGATGGGCAGGGGCAGCTCTCCTGCCCTTATGTGTCATATATTTTTATGGTTTCTTATTTTATTCATTTAAATCTTCATTTTGACAAGGTTGAAATACAGATTAATGTTTTGTGTTTTCCTGGATGGCTACTTAGCTGGCCAAACATCATGAGTAGTCTGTTGATGTAGAAGATCACTTCTGTTATCCTAGACTTTCCTGTACATGTGGATCTCTACCAGGTCTTTGTTTTGTTCAGTCTTTATGTGTCTGCATCACCATTTCATGTTATTCTGCTGTTTTTAACTACAGCAGTTTTATAGAGTACTTTAAGATCTAGAAGCATGACAAAACATTCTAATTTTGGCTGTTTATTCTTGTTTATATTTTGTATTGATGTCATAAATATCTTGCTCACTTTCCCAAAGAGTCATGTTGCTTTTTCCTCTTGATTATATTTAGTTTCTAAATAAAATTCAAGGCTGCTCAGTTTGGCCCTTGAATTTTTAATATTCCTGCTTCAGCCTCATGAGTGCTGGGATTATAGACATAACCTGTGCTACTATTACTGAATACACCATATTTTAAAATATCTTGTGTCTTTTATGTTTTGTATTTTGAGATAGAGTTTCTCTGTGTAGCCCTAGCTGTCCTGGAACTTGCTCTGTAGACCAGGCTGGCCTCAAACAGACTGAGATCCACCTGTCTCTGCCTCCTGAGTGCTGTGATTAAAGGCATGCCACTTGACATATTGCATCTTTTAATGTTGGTGTTTGTATGTTAATTTTTCTCTAGTAGTACATTGACTTAATAGTTGAAATAGTTTTCTTGGATAAATCTTTTAAATTTTCTAGTTGTATAGGGGTAATTTCTACAAAATCAGAATTTCTCACCAGCTTTTACACTCAGTACATTTTACTTCTTGCAATCCAGTATTAGTGATAGTGGGGCTCCTTATCTTGTCCTTAATTTTAATTGGATAATGTGATGACAAATTTTGGTTGTCAACTTGACACACTTGAGAAGAGGGAATCTTAATGGAAAAAATGCACTCAGCAGATTGGCTTGTTGCCATATCTGTGGGGCACTTTCTCCATTGATAATTGACTTAGGAGGTTGAGAAAACTGTGACAGCACTATCCCAGAAAAGGGGGCCTGGACTATGTCAGAAATGTGGCATGTGAATTTGGAGCTAGTCTGTGGCAGTGTGCCACCATGGGCTTTGTGGCAAGTCACTGCCTTGCGTTCATACTGTGGTTTCCCTGGTGACAAACTATAGAGAAGACATAAAATAAAGCCTGTCCTCTCTGGGCTGGGCTTGGTCACAGTGCCCACTGCTGAGACACAGATGAGAAAAAAACTGTTTTTCTTCTTGTCATTGGGCTGATCAGTGTTATAATATGTAAGAAGTGCCCATTTCATCCATTTAAAAACCTGTATTTTTTTGTTTTTAAAAAGACACTAACTACATTGAATTTATCAAGTCATTCTCTAGTATATGTGGAGATAATTATATGATTTTTTCAGTAAACTACAGTCCTGTGATAAATTATTCCATTTTTGAGAATGAGTTTTCAGTTAGCCCCAAACACATATGGAAGTAATATTACACAGCCTGGATAGGTTATGTTTAGGAATATATGTGCATATGTAAATGCATGTATGTATATAATAACAATTAGTGATAAAAGTGTCTATGAACTTGAAGAGTGGGGAGGGGTATATGGGAGGTCTTGACGAGAGGTAAAGGAAAAGAGAAATGTAATCTATTAATCTCAAGAAGAAAAGAAAGATTTTTATTTCAATATGTAGGTATGTTGTATATTTTTATAATGTGATTTCTGTTATCTGGTACTATCTAAGAATTATCTAAGAATTATCTGAGAATAAAAATTATCACAAATTATTTTGTGATCTGGAACTGATCCTTCCTAAGCATTGTGCTACATGCTTGTAATCTCAGCACTCAGGAGGCAGAGGCAGGAGGATTATTAAAGTCAAAAGCAGCTTGATCTGCATGGTGAGTTATAGCCAAGCCAAGACTACAGGGCAAAACTCTCTTAAACCAGCCTTTACCAACTGCAGCTTCTGCCTCAGGGATTGAGGCATTTAAAGGAATTGATAGCTTTAAATGTCTGGTGAAATTGTTTAGTTGTTACCTGAGGAGGGGTAGTTGCTTCTATGACAGTTCTACTAAAAATAATTACATGTGCACGTACATGTGCCCTAGCATATGTGTATGTGTGCCAGGGGACAACTTTTAGAAGTCTGTGTGGGGTTCAGGGCCAGACGTCAGGTCATCAGGTGTGGTAGCAAGTGTCTTTACACCCAGGCCATTTCACCAGCCCCAGTTTAATTTATAACACTAGTTCATCAGTTTATATTTTTATCTTTCTGGCTTAGTCCTGGTAATTTATATATTCACAGATAATTAACTTAAAACATGTTGGTTTTCAAATGCATTTTCTTAGAATTATTGACATTTTTCAAGGTTTTGCAAAATTCCTTATACATTTTCTTTCATGTTGTTGTCTCCTTATTTTTCTGTTTTATGCCTCTACTTTTTTTCCTCATGTTATCCAACAGTTCATTTTATAAGCAACATCAAAAGAAATTAGTTCTTGAATGTATTTATTAGGCCTATTTAATTTTTTATTGTCTCATTTTCACATTTTTCCATTCCTGTCTTTTTATTAAGTTCATTTTCTTTTTCTAAATCTTTGAGCTTAAAGTCTAGTCCGTTTGTTTTTACTACTTCTTTATTAGCATGACTATTTAAATTTATGGCTTCCTTTTGCAGTAAGATTTGATTTGTCAAGGGTAGTAATAGTTACCATTTGTTATGTGCTTTTATGTCTAAGGGCCAGCTCTAAAACTTTCTCAGCAATGGGATGGCTTAATTAGATTTATTATCATTACCAGTTGTCAACAAGGAGGTTGAGGCTCTTAGGAAATGACACAAACGAGAGCCAAAGGAACCCTTTTCCCAAGTGGGTTAAGAGCAATGGTCTCTGTGAGCACAGGAAGTGGATGTGCACTTCCTTCTCTAAGGCAGAAGCTGCAGTTGGTAAAGGCTGGTTTAAGAGAGTTTTGCCCTGTAGTCTTGGCTTGGCTATAACTCACCATGCAGATCAAGCTGCTTTTGACTTTAATAATCCTCCTGCCTCTGCCTCCTGAGTGCTGAGATTACAAGCATGTAGCACAATGCTTAAGTTCAAACATTTTTACATCCACATATTCACACACACTAGCATTTCTCTGCTAGTTTATAAGAAGAAGTTGTCTTTGTTAAATTACAAGAGTTAATATCCAGGAATAACTATGCAAGAAAAGTTTGGCGGGAGACCGGGTGCTCTTTGCGGAGTCCCAGCACACTCTGGAGCAGGGGCAGCTGAACTGTGCCCCTGGCCACACCCACAGCGCCTGCTGAGGGAATCTGCAGGGCTCCAGACTACGACCTTGAACTGAGCGAACTGAGCGAAACAACTGCAGGGGTCTCTGAGGGACAGATTCGGACCCTGACCAGAGGTGAGGAGGGATAGGCAGGCCTCAGCGCCTGCATCCTGGCCTGGGAGGGAGAGTTGAGCTCCCATTGCTTCCGGTTCCGCTCCTGAGACCGGGTGCTCTTTGCAGAGTCCCAGCACACTCCGGAGCAGGGGCAGCTGAACTGTGCCCCTGGCCACACCCACAGTGCCTGCTGAGGGAAGCTGCAGGGCTCCAGACTACAACCTCGAACTGAGCGAACCAACAACTGCAGGGATCTCTGAAAGACAGAATCAAACCCTGACCAGAGAGGTGACAGGTGACACACAAACCCAAGTCCCACAACTGACCAGGACCCATCTAATTGTGAACCACTGAAGCCATGGGCAAACGTCAGTGCAAGAAATTACATAATAATACAAAGGACAACATGGTAACTCCAGAAGAGAGTGGCGATCTTACAAATACAAGACCTGAACTGAGCAATGAAGAGGAAACAGAAGGAAGCAACACCAAAAATTCCTTTTTGATGATCATC